>JANHGL010046012.1:0-19979 GCA_024611195.1 Ceyx melanurus | reverse complement strand
AAGTCACAGGGGATGGCTCAGCTCACAGAGAGCCCTGCTGTGCCTGCAGAGAGACAGAGTACTCTGCCAGCCCAGAGCAGGGCTGGGGCTCTTCAGGACTGTTGGACACCTGCAAGGAAGCACACACAAGAAAGACAGGGACTTACCTTTCTCCAGCCACACAGTGAGCTGCTGAGAGCACTACGTCTGGGGAAATAAGGAACCCTTCACAACGGTGTACACCATGTGTATTTTCCATTTTTATGAAAGCCATATAGGGCCTGGAGTGGGGCTTCACTTCCCATCCCCCTATGATCCTTCCTGGAAGAGAGAAGACAACTGTTAATATCATAGATACCTCTATCTCCCATCAAGTCTGGATCTGCATGAGGAGAGAGGGTCATGGTCTGACATCCAATGCCCAGTCTGCCAGTAACTCTCCTGCCACAGGCTCTCCAGAGCATTGCTTATGCACAGAGGATGGAAAACCAAACAACACATCCTGGGGATGACTGACCACACCTGACTTAGGATGCCTAAAATGCTGTCAAAGAGCACTGCACTCGATCCTGTACTGCAGCACTGGTGTCAGACCCAGTCTGAGCTGGGACACAGCAGTGCAGAGTAGAGACAGGGGAAAAGACAAGGCAAGTACTAGACAAGTTTTTCCACGTAGTGCCCATTTCTGACATTCTCAGCCCTCATCTAAATCCCCACTGTCCCTACTCACCAGCCCCAGCCCATGGGAGAAGGAAAAAAACACTTGTGAGTTGAAGGAGGAGCAGCATCTTGTCCAAGTGCCCTGAAGCACCAACACAGTTGTAAGGGACAGGCAGGGCACAGGTACAGAGTAGCTCTCTATATATACAAATCTTGGAGCTGAAACAGGAAACCTCAGTATGTTTTTCACTTTGTGTAATTTCTTGCTTTTGGTCTTAACAAACCCCAGGCTGTGGTTCGGTGAATGATTCGTGTCACAATTTCTCCTTTTTGTCACCCACCAGCCATTTAAGCATTTATTAATGTCTCCCCATTCTCTTTCTCATGGTCCCACCAGCTGCCGCTGTGAAGAGCCTGCTTCTACCTTCATGGATGTTGCTGGCAGGTATTGAAAAGTTGTGGGTAGGTTCCCCAAGGCCTCCTCTTCTGTCTCTACAACTCCAATTCCTTCATTCTGTCCACAGTACATCCCCACCCAGACAGAAGACTGTGCTGGGAGTCCATGTCAAAAACCTGGCTAAAGTCAAGGTGACTGACACCCACTGCTCCCCCATCCCTAATGCCATTGTTAGAAGGTGATCACATTACCAGCCCTGTTTTACTCTTGGTAAACTCACACTGACCCTTCCAGTCCCTTCCTCTCCTTTATATGCACTGACATGCATTAGGAGAGAACATGCTCCGTGATTTTTCCATACTTAGAAAACAAGTGCTTCTCCTGTTTGCTCAGATCAGCCTTCACCTATTCCATGAAATCAGTTTAACCATGGTGTGGTTTAAGGGTTAAGAGTCTTATTGGGAGGGACCAGTGGAAACCCCAGGATCCTGATGAGTCAGAGGGCAGCTCTTATTCCCTCCCCTTCCCTGTCACACTCCATATAACATAGGAGGGGAAGTTCAAGAGGCTCTTCCTCCCCAGGCTGTGCTGCTGTGATGGCATCTCAGCAGGGCTGGCCCTGACTCCACATGTGCTGTGTAGCCCATCAACATCTGAGGGTAGGTTCTGCATATACTTCTGTATCCTTCTTTTCTTGATACTCTGTTTGGGTTTGGTTAATTTTTTTTGTTTCCTCATTCCCCTTTTTTGTCCTCCTCTGGGAGGGATGGGGAAGGTGAATCTCATAGAGAGAACTCCTGCTCTGTGTTTCATGTGGGCTTGCCCTGAGCTTTAAGATGAGACAAGCCACCCAATTTCTGTCGCATGGAGAGATGAAGCAGAAAGCTGCAACCACTTATCTTCCTGTGATGTGTGAGACTGTTTTATCAGAGGAGCACAGCCCCAAACTGACAACAGAAGCTGTAGAAATAGATGATAAGAAACCCTTGAGCCAACTGCCATCCCTCCTCAATATTCTGGTGTTTTCAGGAAAGAGCTGATGGGCTCAGCAATTCTTCTTTTGGCTGGTAACTCAAAGACCTGTGAAGGATGAGACTGTGTCTTCCCTGAGACCATGAGGAGAAGCTTTACCTAATCCAAAGTAATTCTCTTATGTCCCCACTGGAGCACCTTTTAATTCAGGAATTATTGATGAACACCTGGCACTAGAACTTCCCCTTGTTACTAGCACTGTTTGCAGCACAAATGCAAGAGACAGGCCCATACAAGATACTCTGAAGATACTACTGTTTCCCAACCAAAACCAGTCCAACAGAGAAAGGGCATCTTGGAGGTACCTGGTTGGTTTGCTGTGAAGCACAGGCTATGCATGCATCTGTCCTTAATGTGTGCTCAGAGGACCAGGACCTGTGCATGGACTGGGGATTGACTTCCATGAACATGAAGACATGTCTTCTATCCTGTGCCATGATTGGAGGCTGAGCAATGTCACTGCCTGCAGCCAGAGTGGTCCCACAGAACTGGCCTGAAGAATATGAAGATGTCTGCATGTATTAATGAGCCTTGTCACATGGTACAGTTTTCCAGAAGCCACTTTGATCACTTTCTTGAGCTGGCTGCAGTGGGTATAGAGCATATGCATAATGCTCAGAGTTTTGTTCTTCTTCTCTTAATGGAGTGTTAGGGCCTGGATATAGGTGGAGATGATGGTGGAGTAGAAGAAGCCAACAATAGCAAGGTACGAAGGGGGAGAACCCAGCAAAAATAAAGCTCTATGGAGGCATATCTTCACAGATTCACAGATTCACAGATATTAGGGGTTGGAAGGGACCTAGAAGATCATCTAGTCCAACCCCCCTGCCTGTGCAGGGTCACCTAGACCAAGTCACCCAGGAACAGATCCAGGCGGGTCTTATGTGTCTCCAGAGATCTTCAGTAGCACAATGTCATTCTCATCGGTGATGCTTGAATATCTGGGATGGATGACCAAGTCATCAACTGCAATCACCTGCTGGCTCTGTTCTTGCTCATCTACATTGTGGGCTCCCAGGATCACAGTGATTTTGACATATCTGCCAAGACCTTGGCAAATGCTACAAAGGGTGTCGATGGTGATCTCTGTGGTTTGATAAAGCTGCTTTGCACTCCCTGTCTTGGATGTAGGCTTCCAGAGATCACCCACATCAGTGCCCCTCCCAGGTCTGGAGCTTTTCTGCACGTGTATGACTCCAAGCAATCTCAGCAATATCTACAATAAACACCAAAGATAACCATCTGTTCTTCCAAGCTTTCCTCACTGGTCCAAAAGTAGCTTCCTACCTGTGTTCTTTTAGACAAGACCCACTGGGAAAGCAGAAGCCAGGGCAGGGTGTCAGGAGGGCAGGGTGAAGTGCTTTGTGGGTGCACTTTAGCTGCAGGTATGGGGTGGTTCCCTGCCTTCACTTTGGGGAACACAGGAGCCTTCTCAACCTGCCTCTAACCCCCACTGTCTCCAACACCTCAGTGGGGTGGGTGGTACTGGGCAGTGCCCACTCCCACCTACATCCATGTACTGCTGTATTTCACTCCTCAAGATGCTCCTGCCTTTCCCAGGCAGCATCCCCATCTCAGAGTGTCCAGGACAGGGCCAACCCACAGCATGGTCTCTATTAGTGCCCCTTTACTCGGACTCACTCAGCAGGTCAGGCCCCAAAAGCATCTTCTGTGTGGGTTACCCCATTGCTTCTGCTTTCCTCATGACTTCACTGACCTGCTAGAGCTGCCCAGAGACCTGGAGCACATCTACACCCACTGCCTCCTATCGTGTAAAAGTGTAGAGTAATTTGGTATACAAAACACATTAGATTAAAGAGCAGCTCAGTAAAATTTCTGTTTCCTGGGGAAATAATCAGAAAATCTGGATCTTACCCAAAGGCATCCCTATGGGGGGGGGAAGAGAGGCTCAGCCCATCAACTGATCCCAGGAGTCAGAGTAGATCAGTGATATCATTGTTCTTGACTTGTCCATGATGATGTCTTCTCTGACATCTCTCCTTACTTAAACCATTTATCATTTTTCACCTTCAAGGTGGAGCTTGAGTGACTCTGATCATAAATATATTTAATTGGTGTAAATTTCTCTTACTTTTAAAGTTGTAGCTGAAGAAAATTGAAAGCACAAGCTCAGTGAGGGGTGGTCGCACTTTGGAGGTGGGCAACCTTTGGGACAAAGGTGTATTTTCGTGTTATAATGACATCATAATGAGCAAAGATCACACAGAGGATAGCACTCATCAGAAACTGACAGACAGTTGGCCTAGGGTGGCAAACGGGCAGCTCATTAGTCCTGTGGCATCACCGAGTTCCCATCTCTGCTGTGATTCACAGAGCTTGGCCATGGAGTTTTCACTCCACTCCACCCCCCTATCCCACCCTGTGCTGTTCACAGTGTTTTCCAGAGAACCACTGTGGAATGGAGTCCTTGCACACCAGTTGCACTCCACCCTGGGAGCTTCTTCAATATTATACCTTTCCTTAATGTGTGAATGATGCTGTACCTTTAATATGCTATTAATTTCTAACTCCCCTCCAGTCATTATTCCACACCAGCAGGCAGTGCTGGCAGCATCTCCAGTGCTGCTGGCTCACCGTGGCAGGCTGGGGCTGGAAGCACCTCTGGTCCCTAACTGTATATCCCAGAGTGCATATTTGGCAGCATCCCTTTTCCCAGGAATCCACCCAGACACTGCGGCAGTGACCTCAGCTCCCATTCATCCCTGCAGCTTCCTGCAAAGACCAGCTGCCTCCTCCTCTTCCTCCTTCTCTCACTGTGTCTGTCTGCTTGTTGCTCCTGCTGCTGGCCATCATTCTGTGGTGAGTGCCTTTGTCTGTGCATCCATCCTTCATTCTCTCTGCATAAAAGGATTGCAATCCTGCTCTGCGTGCATGTGTGCATTGCTCTGCCTGTGCCTGCCACATCATGGGAAATGCTTGCAGGTGTCTGTGTGTCTGACTGTGTTTGCTGCCCCATCCTGCCAGGCTACAAAGTTTGAATGGTACCTACACCTCCGGAATATCTGAGGTTGAGGAGAGCAGGCTAAGGTCCAAATTCACAACAAGGCACACACAGAGATCTTGATACTTGAAAATTGTCTTTTAGCTGACAGAAAATAAAATACAGGAACATGGATGTGCAAGAAACTAATTCCCTTACTGGGATCCTTAAAAGCAGTTGCCAGTGTATCAGGATTTCTACTATGAAAAAAAGCAATCGTACCTTTAGCCTTTTGTCAATTTAACAACTCTTAGTTTCATCAAATAGGGACTATTTGCCCAGAAATTCTTCTGATGAAGGCCTCTTCCAGAACCTGGAGGATTATCCAAGTACAATTTCAAGAAACTGACAGCAAGCATGGCTAATTAAAGATAGAAATGTATGAGAGCACTTCTGTAGAGAAGGTGGAGGTGGCCTGTTTTTTTTCATGAGGGTCTGGAGAAGAGAAGGCTCTGGGGAGACCTTATTGTGGCCTTCCAGTATCTTAAGGGGGCTACAGGAAACCTGGGGAGGGACTTTTTAGGCTGTTGGGCAGTGACAGGACTGGAGGGAATGGATCAAAACTAGAGCTGGGTGGATTCAGATCAGACATGAGAAGAATTTCAGGTTGCCCAGAGAGGTAGGGGAAGCCCCATCCTTGGAAGTTTTTAAGACCAAGCTGGGTGGGGCTCTGAGCAACCTGCTCTAGTGGGAGGTGTCTCTGCCATGGCAGGGGGTTGGAACTGGATCAGCTTTAAGATCCCTTCCAACCCTGACAGTTCTATGATTCTATGATTCTCATAGCTCTTTCCCACACAGAAGCTGTCTTCAGTTCAAGAGTCAAGATGAGGAAAAGTGGCTTGATGACCAAGCAGTATGCCTGTAGGGGTGAGTTTGGGACTTAAGGTTGGAATCTCTGAGCAGTGAGGAAAAAATTTGCTGGGGTGCTCATGTGGGAGTGAACTGATTTGCTGAGTGGTTGTCAGGGAACACATCTCAACATATTCTGGGAATTCAGGGGCATGGCCTGCAGTCAGCCTTCATTTTTTCTTGTTGGCACAGCAAAAGATGTTTTGTAGATTTGACTCATTTAAACCATAGCACTGAAGACTTTCCAGGGAGAGCATCAAAATGTGGGAGGATGATAGAGAAGAGATGTGGGGCAACACTCCTCGGTGCTATAATATTGCATCACCTCTGCTGTGGTGCTAAATCATCCCCTAGGTACATTAGAACTTGTGAGTTACATCATCCCCTCCAGGTGAACTGTAATGTCTTCTGTACACCATCCCCTTACAAGATACTGCAGCAACACCCAGGAAGATCTTATACCTCATGTGCTAAGTGTCACTCTATTCCTACTATAGTGTTACACCCTTCTTGACTAAGACACTACTCCAAAGCGTTTTGCCATCAGGTTTAATGCACCACTGATGCTAAACCTTGCCCTAAAATGAGATGTTTTCATCTCAAACCAAGGGAAAAGGGATGGAGAAGGCTGCCTTGCTATGGGCTGCTTCCACAGCAGGCAGAGAGGTTACCAAAGCTATCTTCCAGCCAAATCCAATCTACACATTGTTGGAGTCAGATAAACCATACACTACAAGTATGGCAGGTGAGAAAAGGAGGTGGGCAAGAAACATCTCCACTGCCACCAATGAAAAGGAGATAAGATGACTTCCTGTGACTCGACCTTTGATGCTACACCAAGTGAACTTGTATGGTCCCCCTTCCCTTCCAGTACTCTAAAGTGAGTGGTGTATCTGATGAAGCTGAAAATCAAGCTCAACTCTTTGGAACATTAGTCTCGAAGAGAATGGTAGGACCTGCTCTTATCTCTGAGATATGGAAGGTTTGAGAAGCTGCCATTTCCATGAAGCTCTATTGTGGGACTGTCTTATGCTATGTGCTTGAGGACAGACAGACTCCTCTTAATACCACAGTAGGCCTGAACTAAAATAAATCATGGCACAGTTAGGTGAGGGCACAGCTGCCATGTGCATTGGACAGAAAGGGGTTCAGAGACATAGCAAACTGTGGTCTAAAGGAAACATGTTGACAGCCTCAGAGAATTTCCATGGCTATTTTTCATCTTTTGCAACTGGCATTTTTCGTGGCAGGTTTGGACATGGGACTGCTTCCCACTAAAAGCAAACACTTCATATTGAAAATTTCCTATGGGCAACCAGCAAGCCTGACAGCTGTTGTGTCTTCCTCAGGCTTGTTCCAGAGGGGAATATGGTTCTTTTCTTCCTGCTCTGAAGTGGAGTTGGAAACGGTGACAGTAAATGTAACCATCCAGGACTTTGTGGCCAGTGTGGTGTCTGAGCTGATTTATCATAATGAGCAGGAGGTCTCTAAGGAGACCATGTTCATCTTTCCTGTGGATTCTGACACAGTTGTGCACACCTTCTACGCTACCGTGGGCGACTCTCGTATTGAAGCAATGCTCTGGGAGAAAGAGGAGGTACTGGGATTGTGGTTTGGGGTGAAGGGTGGAGTTGAAAGAATGAAATCATGTAGAGATTTCAGTGACACGTTTTTCTCCCTTTCTGATAGGCCCAGAAGCTGTGCAAAGCCACTTCAGGCATGGAGAATTTAAGATACCTCCAGGAACAGGGGGATCTTTGTGGACCTGTGTTTGCTTGTTTTTTGGGGACCCTGCCTCCTAACGAGGAGGTGACCATCAGCCTGTGCTATGTCCAGGAGCTGACACTGCAGCCTGATGGAGCTGCCTTGTTTTGCTGGCCAGAGGAGCTGTTGCCCCAGAGAAAATACATCAGTGAGTGATCCCCCAGGCAGGAACACATGGCTCCCAGCATTCCTCTTGGGGGGAAATGCCCTCTGCCCATATGCCTCAGTGAGAGAATCTGTAGCTGTCTGCTCTCATAGGGTCTTTCACTTTCTCACACCTCTTTCTCCCTGCAGGCAGGATGTGTTCTGAGGAGGTGATACCTGAAAACCTGCACTTCAGCATCTGTCTGAAGTCAATCCATGGTGTGTCCCATATTGCAGTTAACAGCAGCCACACCCCTCTGAAATACACAGCTCCAGATCAGACATCTGCTGAGGTATGTCCTCAGTAGGTGCCAGAATCCCAAAGGTGGAGAGAAGAGAAGGATCTGCAGCCAGCTGACACTCCTTAGAACTCCTCAATCCTTTTTCTTGGTTCTTGTTCCTCCCCATACTCTATTTGTCCTCAGGTCTTCTTGAAATACTACCCCTGGATGCAGGATGATCTGAAATTACTGGTCTATTACAGAGGCCCTCACACTCTTAGTGCTGTGGTGGAGAAGAGAGATCCCAAAGCTTCACCTGGTGAGCAAGAAGAGTGGAAGTGGGCATTAGGGACACGGTGTCAAGGAGACTGGGGGGATCTGATGGTTGCTTCAGGCAATAGGTTAGAGCTGAGGACAAAAGCAAAGAGAAAGAGGATGGGGCTCCAGTCTACAAACCCTCCTTGTTTCTCCACTCATAATCCAGGCTCTCTGCTAGGAGATCCTGTGGTGATGGTGACACTAATGCCTACCATTCCTGAGATGGTGCCCAATCCAGGACATCTTGGGGAATTCCTCTTTCTCATGGACTGCAGCCTCTTCCAGGATGCACAGGTACCACTGGAGGAGGTCTTCAGTGGGGAATTTTCCACACTGATCATCTCCAGACTGTGGGATAAAGGCAAGCTGCTTCACATGGGCAGTTGTTCTGCCTAGCTTCCCCACCTGAGCTCTGCCCATCCCTCCATCTGTCCTCAGAACACACTGCTCTTCCTCCTCAAGAGTTTACCTCTGGGCTGCTACTTCAACATCTACAGTTTTGGGGCCACTTTCAA
Organism: Ceyx melanurus; assembly: GCA_024611195.1. Lineage (NCBI taxonomy): Eukaryota > Metazoa > Chordata > Aves > Coraciiformes > Alcedinidae > Ceyx > Ceyx melanurus. The sequence continues at coordinate 11,099 of JANHGL010046012.1, read as the reverse complement.
AGCTTTCTTTACGTGAGTTGGGGGTGATGATGGGGCAGGGCCAAGAGACAAGTCAAGTATGACTTTTCTAAGTGTAGCTATGGGACAAGCTCTTGCTAGAGAGCACTGTGGGACAGGATCTACTATGGAGAGTGAGAAGATAAGTCCTTTTTTTGGGGTTCTTCTGTAGCACTGGTAGTGAGGGAAAGCTTTTCCAGGGACTGACCATGTGGGGGGTAGCCATGGGCCAGGTTCTGCCCCTCTCTGACATTTTATGTGCCCTCCCACAGGCAGAGTGTGGAGTATACACAGGAAAGCATGGACAGTGCAGTGGGGCACATCTCTTCCATCACCCCTGATCTGGGGGGCTGTGACCTGTTGGGACTCCTAAGGTGTATCTACAACACTCCTCACCTTCATGGGCAACCCCGACAGGTATCAGGGGCCAAAAGGTTATGGGGAAGGGAATGGAGTAAAGGTAGACTTCAGGGCTCTGGGTGAGATATTCTACTGCTGTTTGTGCCAGGAGCTGTCATGTGGGAAGAATCCTCTTGGCAGGAAGTGTCTCCATCTTTGGGTGGGGGAGCTTGAAAGGGCTTCTGTGGAATTAACCTGCACTTTGGGAAGGTAGATCTTCCTTGTGAGGTGCCTCCTTGTGCTAAGAGGTGTCCTGGCATTAATGAAAGGAGACATACAATCTTGTTTCCCATTTCAAGGCCAGTGGGTGTGAAAGGGTAAGGGAGCAAACTGGGAAGGCTGACTGCATTTTAAGAGAGTGTCTCTCCTTTAATGAGGTGCCCAGCCCTGGCAATGTTTGCTTCCCCTCCTGTCTCCCTCAGCTTTTCATCTTCATTCAAAGGAAAATCTCCAGTGAAGAGGAAGCTGTCATGGCTGAGGTCTATCATTACCGAGACAGCCACAGGTAATGGGGAGTCTTGCTCCTGTCCCCCAACAGGCTAACTTATCACCTTCCTCTCCTCCTGACTGTCAGTGTCCTTCAAAGATTACTCTGGATCCTCTTCTGCTCCAGATCTTCTCTTTACCTCGATGGAACTTCAGCAATAACACACCTCCCCCCCTCCCACACCTTAGTTACCTCACTAAGACTGCCTGTACCCTTCATCTATCAGGACTCCCATTCTGTCTCTGCTTTTCTCAGCATTTTTTCATGCTCACCATGAAATATCTCAGCATGCTCTGCAGGCCAAAAATCCATTCTCATGGTCTCCCTGCCCATTAGGCAACATCTTTCACCCCAGAGTGAAGCTGAGTCACAGCTTCATTTCTACAGTTAGAAGCATCCTTACCTCTCCAGACTTTGTTCTTTGTACCACTCTTGCTCTTCATGCCTCCCACCTTTGTCCTGTCTCCCCTCTTTTCCTCTATAGGTGTTTTTGTTTTCCTACAAATATTTGCAACAGCTTCAACCTTTTCCAGGCCATGGCCCTGGAGACAAAAGGTGAATGCTTGTGCATCCACTCAAGGATGGACATGACATCTGAGGTAATTATCCAGTTGCCTGGGTTTCCAGCAACCCCCTGCTCTGTTTGGTACTTCCAATAACCCTCCTAAGCATCCAAGATAATCCAAATACCACCATCCACTATAACTTGGAGATCTCCTCCAATTTCCCCCACTGCTCAGAACTGGAAGGGAACCCAAGTGGTCTGTGCTCTCTGCTTCTTCGTCACCAGGCAGTGAAATGCCTGCAGAGGGCTGTGCAGCCTGTGGCTACTGGGATCTCACTACACTGGGACCTTCCACCAGGCCTGGAGATAGCAATGATCAGAAAAGCTCCTGAGATGATCTTCCAGGGACATAAGAGGTCCATCTATGCCCAGATCTGTGGGCAAGCACAGGTGAGAGTGATCCAGTGAGAGTGATGCATTGGGCCAGGGCTTTCTGGAAGCTAAGGCACTCACTCCCTCCCTCACTTTCCCAGCACTGGGAGTCCTTCAGCTTTATTAGACCTGGGAGAAAACACTATCAGGGCTCTGTGAACCATACTCTTTCCCCCAGACACCACTAACCTCTGCTTCAACCACAGACTTCTACTACTTTAGTAGAGCAGAGAGGGCATCTGCCTGTGCCCAGCAGATGAACTATTTTTTCTGACTCTTTCCCTTGTGTTACCAGGATGCAGAGGTGGATGAGGGAGCCGTGACCCTTCAGTACCGTGTGGGCAAACAGTCCTTCAATTACACTCTCAGGTTCTCACTGTCCCCATCATCAGATGACAGGTGAGACAGCCTCTGCCCATGAGGCAGAGTGGCACTAGCAAGGTCTGGAGGAGGGTAGTGGGTGTCTTTCATTTGCATCCTTCCCACTGTAGCCTGAGGTAGGAAGAGAATTGGAGCATCCAATGCTCCCACCTCGTCCTCTCCACCCTGACCCTGGGAGAGGACCTGGGTGACTGTTGCCCCACTCTCCCCTCCTCTTTTCTCCACATGTCCCATGCCTGTTTCTGAGGTGGAACCAAGGACTAACTACCTGACACCCACTGCAGGATGCCTGTGCACCGCATGGCCATGATGCAACTGCTGTGGCAACTGGCCTGGGAGGGGACAAGCAGGGCCAAGAAGAAGAGTGCAGTTAAGTCCAGCCTCAGCCTGGGGGTTCCATCCACCTTCACATCCAGTGTGGCAGTATGCATGAAACAGAGGGATGCCTGGCACCATGGTAAGACCAGAAGCATTGCAGGTAGGACTGGGAGGGGAAAGTGGGATGTGTTGGTTTGATGCCTCCTCACCATCTGCAGCCCCTTATCCTGTGGGCCTGACCACCCTTTTGCCTATATCTAACACCCATGAGTCTAACCTCCATCTCTCTGCCTCTGTCCCCAGATTCTTCGCCTCCAGACTCCTCCATGTTGCTCTCTCCCTCTTGCAATCTGGTTCCCTGCCAGCTGCTCTGGTTGGGTGGCTTCAGGCCTGTGTGGTTCGAGTCCACCAAGTTATGGATGGCCCAGAAGTGCCAGTTCTGCCTTGAGATGCTTGGTCAAAAAGGCCCTGACACTGAGGCAATCGGCCAGATTTCATCATGTGGTAAAGGTAAGGAGAAAATTCTTATTTGAGCATTCTCAAAATATGTTGGACTAAGGTTGAACTCTTCTTTCAGCATTTATCCTCTCACTAGGCTTCCTAATTATGCTGGGAATGGATGAAGTGACAGATAAAACAAACTCCTACATAGCTCTGGGTTGGAAACTAAGAATCAAATGCCTTAATATATCCCTGAAGTAGCCTTATCCTTGTCTCCAACTATGCTTAACTCCATAAACAAACACTAAATTTGCCACAAAAATATCTACATGTATATTTAGCTTTACCTTCTGTCATGGTTTAGGGTCAGGCCAGCCTCTTAGACTTATAACAGCCACTCTCTTTTAAACCCCTTCCCTCCCCAGCAAGGAAGAGAAAAGGAATGTGAGAGAGACTGAGCAATTAGAAAAGGAAACTAAAACAGCTTTAATGAAAATGAAAATAATAATAATAAATGGAATATATACAAATATGTACAAAACCAGTATTGTACCCAACCCCCAGATGGTAATTACATCACTGTTCACCACTGATGCTGTGGAACAGGCACAGACTGGGACGAGCAGAAGCTGGGAGATGTGTTCAGGAGATGGATTCTGGTACCAGATTCAGGAACAGGCAGATTAGGACCAAAGGCAGAATGGGCAGAGTCCTCCTCAGTGCTCTGAGGAGGAAACTGAAAGAGGACTCAAGCCAAGTCGAGCAAAGTGGTCCTAGAGGGCAAAGAGAGAGAGAACCCCCCCAAGAGAGTGAGACCCTCCAGATCCCTTGGCTTTATACTGAATATGACATATATGGGCTGGAATCCCTTGCTGGTCAGTTTGGGGTCACCTCTCCTGTCCACTCCTCCCTGCAGATGCTGCCTTTCACTTTCTGTAACCCCCAGTGTGGTGCACAAGATCCAGCAGTGGACTTGGTCTGCACACCAACCCTCAGTACTAACTCTAAACATGGGGTGTTATCACTGCCAGAAGCAGCCACTGCCTGGGAAAACAGCTGCTAAGTTCAGACAGTGATGTGGGTTAGAAGAACTGAGGTGGAAAATAAAATCATTGAACAGAGTTAGTTCTATTCTCACTCAAACCAGGATGCCCTCATATGGTTCAGCAAAAAAAACCTCAACAAACAAACCAGCAAGCAGAGACATAGCTCTTCATACAGCATCTTCCAGGCTTCCTCTCCTTCCCACCTATCTTCTGATCTCCAAGAATCATCTGCTGGGAAATTCCTGTGATTGCTGTAGATGAGGAGAGTTAAGTTCTGTAGATTTGTGCTTCTTTAATGGTCAGCTTCTGTTGGCTGTTTCCTATTAGAGAGTATCTATGCTTACTGTCCTCAACAGACTTCTTTTGATGAGAGGTGTCTAGCATTTTGTCAGCTGGGTTTGGGAATCAGATGTGTATTGGGTATTGGAAGAACAGACAGAAGTTGTCCCAGCAGTTAGTGCAGCCTGATAACCCCTCTGGTGCAGAGAGGTCCAGTAACTAACTGCTCAAGCCTGTGTGGGGCTGAGTGAAGATTGTGCAGCATGTCACACAACATCCTCTCCAGCACTAACTGGTGTATTTGTCCTTGAAACATTGGAAGCATTAGTGCAGACAGAGCATAAAATAGTGCTATCTAGGTCTTCAGCTGAAGAGAAAGCTTGGTGCTTCACCCTGGGGCCAGGGCCAAAGTGCCATCCTCTATGGGAGGCGTGTTCAGTGAAGAAGTGATCACATTGGCAGGATGAATGATGAGGAGATTGTCCAGGTCTTTGTGGAAAGTCTGCAGAGAAAAAAGTTTGAGTTAAGTGAAGCAAGGAGGACAGGACCACTGGAGGCCATAGGCAAAATGGAGAAGCATGGAGGCTTGTGGCATCTGACAATAGGGTTACCAGCCATTGCCTATCTCATACTAGTTGTGTGAATGCTTCTGTCTTCCAGAGCAGAAGCCTTCTCCTGAAGAGGACATGATGGAAGAATCACCAACATTTAACATTAGTTGGGACTGGCCAATTTCACCACTGTCAACAAGACTGTGTGACTTCTCTGGACTTAGGGCAATGGTGGCACTCCAGAAAGCAAATGGCTCCTGGGCCCTCACTGCAGCCCTGGCCTCTGCCTTGGGGCTCAGCAAGGCTGATGTTGTGGGACAAAAGCCCAGTGAGGTAAGCAGATCTGGGGCAGGAGATCCTTCCTTTTACTTTAAGTTTTGACTCTGAGCTGAACTGAAAGGGAGAGTTCACAGCAATTGGGGTATAGACCCTCCCCACTTATGGAGAGGGGTGTGGAGGATGTGGGCTGGAATCAGCAGAGGTACCTGGAAACTTTCCAGTTTTGATGATTTCAGAAGTTTAGAAAGCTTTTGTCTATGTTTGGAGGTCTTACTTCTTTCCAAGTGCTGCTTTAGGTCTGGTCTTTCTGTTTATTCCTTCCCCTTGATAGTTCTGTTTTCATCCACAGGATGTGAAGCCAACTGCCTGGGCCACGGTTTTGGCCTTAGTCTGGTTGCATCAGTATAAATGGAAAGTATCTTGGTCAGACCTTCTGAAGGCCAAAGCTTGTAGGTGGCTCCAGGACCAAGCTGGTAAGAAGATTTTTCTGGGAGAAGTCATGCTTTGGATCTTTCCCACCAAATCCACTGCTGATAACTCTGGACCCATGTTCCTCTATCCTAGAGCTCCTGTCTATGAGATTTTCAATACACACAGTATTCCTTTACTGAGTTCTGGTCCCTGCTCTACATTTTCTCTCTGCTTCCAGAGGTCCATCTGGATGAATGTCTGGAGGCAGCAAATTCCCTGTTAGGATGTTTTGTGGAGCCTAATGTCTTAGAGATTTGAACATACCATGCCACTGGGAAGAGGAGAAGGAATTTCCCTGCAACAGTCCATGTGCTGCAGCATTTTCACTGCATGCCCACCATGGTCTGCAGGGAAAATGCTGCAGCACATGAAGGACCCTATGCTGGAGCAGAGGTATGTTTGCTAAAGCTATTACAGCCCATGGAGAGGACCCGTGTTGGAGCAGAAGAAAAGTGTGAGGAAGAAGGAGTGCCAGAGAGAAACTGCTATGTACTGATCATAGCCTCCTATCCTTCATCCCCCTGTTGTACAGATGGTGGGGGTGGGGGGTAGAGGAAGAGTTAGGAGTGAAGTTCAGTCTGGGAATAAGAGGACATGGAGGAAGGGTGACTTCTTTTTTGTCTCTGTTTCTTACCATCCTACTCTATTTTTCCCAATAAATTATATCAATCTACCCCAAGCTGAGTTTGTTTTGCCCATCGTGGTAATTCCAAAGCAATCTCTTTGTCTTTTTTTCTTGACTTGTGAGATTTTTTAATTTTTTTCCCTTGCCCTACTGAGGGTGAAGGTGGTATTTCTACTCATGGGGTTTTCTGATCTGAACACCAAACTAGGATTCAAGTGTTTAGAATTACACACCAAACTTTTGGGATTTTGAACAAATGAAAATGATTCAGCTTCTCAAAACAGTGATTCTGTTTTGTGGAGGTTTGAGGCTGAGAGAAAATGAAAGGGAGTGATAATTTAATTTGAGAAGGGAAGATGTACAATTATACAGGTAGTTTAGATAAGTTACAGAGCAGGTTTTGTGAACAGTCATTTACTTAGATTTAAAGTGATGATAAAAAAGATAGACGACTTGCACTCCAGTTACACCTCCATGGGTTTCTCATCATGTTTGCAAATAAATGCCTTGCCCTCTTGGGCAGTGTTTCACACACACACACTTAGATGTCCTTTTTCCACAACTGCCCAATTATAAATTATACTCCATAAACATTTAAAAGCAGAGGGAAGGTGAGAGAGGCATCAGCAGGCAGGCACAGGTAAAGTGTTTGTGAATATTACCCTGGATTTGTTCCATTACTGAGAACATTATTCTTCAGAAGTTGCTGCCATCAGCAAGTCAAAACTACCTGTATAATGAAATCTTATAAAAATCTTCCTCAAAAAATATCAATATTTTCCTCTGATCTCAGTGGTATAAGTGGTCTGTTACTGGAAAACTAAGTGCTCATTGCCATGAACACAAAGAAAGTCTAATGAGGAAAGACTGACTCTTTGTTTTTTTTCCCTAATAATCTGTGGCCAATTAATTTTCGTATGGCAGCTTTGATGTCATTGTTCCTCATGGTGTAGATGACTGGATTTATCACTGGTGGCAACACAGAATAGAGAAGAGAAGCTGTGAGATCCAGAGCTGATGAGGAGCTGGAGACAGGCTTAAGATAGGCAAAAGAACCAGTGCTAACAAATATGGAGACCACAATGAGATGAGGGATGCAGGTTGAAAAAGCTTTATGCTGTTTTTCCTTGACAGGAATTCTCAAGACCACAGTGAAAATCTGAATATAGGACATACTTATAAAACCAAAACAGATAATAACTAAAAGAAAACTAAATATAAGAACCCCAATTTCAATGAAGTATGAATCAGAGCAGGAAAGCTTGAGAAGCTGTGGAACTTCACAAAAGAACTGGTTAACAACGTTGGATTTGCAGAAGGATAAATGAAAGATGCTCCCAGTGTGAAGAGCAGAGTAGGGGACACAACTGAGCCATGCACTGGCTGCCATGAGGATGCAAGTAGTCCCCTTCATGATTATCTTGTAGTAAAGAGGTTTGCAGATGGCAATGTAACGGTCATAGGCCATGACAGTGAGTAAAGCAAGATCAGCAGCACCAAAGACATGGAAGAAAAAGACTTGAGCCACACAGCCAGAATAGGAGATGACTGTAGTATTCAACAGAAAATTTATCATGGACTTAGGGAGAGTGACAGATACAGTTGAAAGGTCTAAGATGGACAAATTCATCAAGAAGAAGTACATGGGGGTGTGAAGGTGGTTACTGAGAGCTATGACCATAATGATGAGAAAGTTTCCCACTGTGGCAGCCAGATAAATCCCCAGACATAGCATGAAATGGAAAATCTTCAGTTCTCGAGTATTAGAGAATCCTAGGAGAAGAAACTCTGTCACAGTGCTGTGGTTGGACATTTTCTTTCCAGTATGTTGGTGAAAGCTGTGAAGAGAAAGTGAATTTTGGTTGAGACTTGATCTGCTCCAGTCTCTCCACTGTCTGAATTTCACAGTTGCCCTAGAAACATTTTGTTCACTGAAGACAAAATGCATGAATTCCAGATGATGGACCAAACTGTAACTCAGAAACAAATTCCCCAACATTCAGAGTTCCATTTATAAAATACATATGTATGCACATTTATAGATAAATATACATAGATATATGTGTACATATATTATATATGAACCTGAAGAATACTTAAGTTATGTATGCACATTACTGTCAATATTATTTTAATATATATGTTCTTGTATATATGACTGCAAAACCCTCTCTCATTGCCCACCCTCTCCTCTGCTAATAAAAGGAGGACAACATGATTAGCCTCAATCTAAATGGGCAGTTTTAGAAATCAGAATTAAGTTAGCTAGGTACACATGTAGATCTTCTATGACCCCACATTTCAGTCAGTGATTCACCCATCTCCACAAGGTAATTCAGCCTGGTCCTGTGGTGCACATCCAGTCTCAGAGAGAAAAAAATAAAATAAAATATGGTCTCTGATTCATTTTCCAAAATGTTGAAAGTGCCAGTAAAATTAACATTTTTATTCAGCTTCTTGGAGGATGAGTAAATACAGAGCAAAATGCTCAAACTTCAGTGAATCATATAATATTTCTCCTATTTTGCACTAACGTCATTACTGTTATTACCTTGAATTAAAAAGGAAAACCAAACATGTTGCTCCTTTTGGATGTGTTTCCAAGATGTGAAGCTTCTGTTCCTCTCAAATGGAGCTTTGCCAATGATCCAGTAATGAAACATTTGAAACATTAGAAATGCTGCTGTTCTGTAGGTGTGAAAGATGCAGTCACCACAGTCTCCTTGTACCTTAATGTCAGGATCAGCTTAAAGAGGTAGATACAAACCAATTTACCTTGGAAAGAGTTGCAGCTCCACTGTATGAATATGATGAATGCTGTGTGAAAAGAGATTATAATGCCTCTCCAGACTTGTGGGAATAGCTCTCTAGAGGCCTGGAGAGAAGCTCAGAAGCACAGGTGCAAATTTAATCCGTGGTGGATTCTTCAACTTGAAAGTTGAAGAATTGTTGGACAAGCTGCCAATGGAATGTTTTTGATATGATTCAGCTGTAGTCTTCTAGACTATAATATAGTCTATTTTCTATAGTATAGAAACCTGGTTGTACCTGCACACATAGGGGAACATGGATTCCAAGGACACCAGCTGGCAACCAGAAAGCCTGACTTGTAAATGTATGAAATGCAAGACTTGCTTCTGGACATGCTAGTATTACAAATGATGACTAAATTCTAAAAATCTTGGGGAGTTCACTTTGGGTTTGTTTTGGGTGGGTCTTATTGTTTGCTTGGATCTGTTTTTATGTCTGATACCACTGATATTTTATTTTTTTTTGGCGTGTTTTCAAAATTCCATCTACACTGGATTATTAAAAACCATCTCTCATCTTCTGCAACGCTGTAGTGGAATTTAGACATAAACCCAGAATTGGCAGACATAGCAAAGGATGCCTGGGACCCAGCCCCTGACTTTAGAAGGTATTTGGATGTGCAAGTTTTCTGATGTGCCTTCACACACTGGATACTTTTCTTAAGCAACAGAACATCATGTTCAGTGCCAGCTCTATAGCTCTCAAAGATCCCTTTTCTAGCAAGTATGGGAGCATTAGTCCCTTGTAGATGCATTATTTTCTTTCCCTCCAGCTGATCTTCCTGCATCTTGAACTTGCTGTCTTGGTATAAGCTAGTTGGTTCACTTACCAAGATCAGGCAAGCAACTTCACCTAAAACAGCTCAGCTCCATGTTGTCTCATCCTGTCTCTTTTACTCTATGTTCATCTTTCATGACACACTTCTCAAGTTTCCACTATTGTCTGTCATGACTGGTCCTACCCCTTCCTTATAACATCATTTCTCTTATCATTTCTGTCACCATCTATCTTACTTTCAGTTTATCTTTCACTTGCTTCTCTTTGTCTGACTTTGCTATGGACCCACTCCCCTGCAGCTCCATAACCTAGGTGACTCTCTTTGATGCAGACATCATAGCTTCAGTTGTACAAAATATGATAAAATAATAAAAATTGTATATATACAAATATACACAAAATCGGTATCAAACTCAACACCCCCCAGTGGTAATTATGTCACCATAGAATCATAGAAATGTCTGGGTTGAAAGGGAGCTCTAGAGGCCAACCCTCCTACTGAGAGCAGGGACATCTGCAGCTAGAGCAGGGTGCTCAGAACCTATTTAAGCCCCACCTGGGATGTCTCCAGGGATGGGTCCTCAACCACTTCCCTGGGCAACCTGGCCCAGTGTCCACCACTCTGGTGGGAAAGAACTTCTGCCTTAGTTCTCATCTCCATCCACTCCTTGCTCATTCCAAACCATTGCCCCTTGGCCTTTCACTCCAGGCGTTTGGGAACAGAACCTCTCCAGGCTTTTGATCAGTTCTCTTCAGACACTGGCAGGTCCTCTAAGGTCTCCCTGGAACCTTCTTTCCTCCAGGCTGAACAATCCCAGCTGCCTCAGCCTGTCCTGGGAGCAGAGCTGTTCCAGTCCCCTGAGCATCTCCATGGCCTCCTCTGGCTCCACTCCACCAGCTCCATGTCCTTCCTGTGCTGAGGGCTCCAGAGGTTTCAGGGGAGCTCAGCCCAGAGCAGAGCAACAGAATCCCCTCTCTCCATCTGCTGGCCATACTGCTCCTGATGCAGCAGAGGAAGGGTTAGCCTTCTGGGCTGCCAGCACACCCTGGCTGCTCATGTCCAGCTGCTCCTCTCTCACCACCCCAAAATCCTTCTAAGTAGAGCTCCTCTCTATCACCTCATCCCACAGTAGGGATGGACAGTGGGGATTGTTCAAGGGGCATAAACCTGCATTTGATCTTGCTGAACCTCATGAGGATCCTCTGGGATAGGAATTCTCTGGCCCTGCTCTCTATCAGCTGCACTCCCCCAGCTCTTTCAAGGTGTCCTGGCCTCAGGCAGCACTTCTAACAACCACTT
>JANHGL010045238.1:113388-154883 GCA_024611195.1 Ceyx melanurus | reverse complement strand
GCACCGGCCCGACCCGTCCTGCCCGCCCTGCCACCCTCCGCGGTGCAGGCAGCCATGGCAGGGGGGGGTCGAGCCGCCCCGAAGCCCCTTGGCGAGGCGCGTCCGCCGGGTAGTGCTGGTCCCGCCGCGGTGGCAGCCTGGGGAAAAGGGTTACACCCGCCGCCAGTCAGTCATTGCCCCGGGACCACCCCTCCTGCCTCGCTCGCCGCTCCCGGGACGGGGATTACCCGCAGCGAAACCTCCGGTCTCCGCAGAGCCAGCCCCGCCGAGGGGGCTGGGGCCGCGCCACCTCCGGCGACCGTGCCTCGGGTTCGCCCTCCTCCTCCTCCGGACGGCCCCGGCCGCAGTCCCGCCTCGGGGTCAGCGGCGGATGAGCGGTTTGCCCCGCTAATCCCCTCGCAAGCGCCGGCAAAGCCGGGAGGGCTCGGCCCGCCCCGGGCAGGGCGCGGCGGGGGGCTCCTCTACGGCCGTGCCACCGAGCCGGCCGGACCACGACCAACCTCGGGTCCCGGGGCGGCCGCTTCTCGAGCTGGATCACAGCTCCCGCGGGCCCTGATCCACCCAACGCGGGATTAAGCCGCACCTGTTGGGCACGGAGCATCCAGGGAGGCTGCGGACTTCGTGCGGGAGAGCTGCGCATCGCGGCCCCGCGTCTGCCGGTGTCCGCGCTGGCCCGCGTAAAGCTGATGGACTTACCTGGGCTGCTAAAAATAATCGAGATCTGGTGCGTGCACAGAGCTCACGTTTTTACCCGCCGCAGAGTCGTGACTGCACCACGGCGGCTAAACGTAACTCACGGTAGAGGGGTGAAGTAGCAAGACAAAGTCCTCAAAGTTGGAAAACGGATGAGTTCTATCAATACAGCTCCTATGTGATACATACGAATGAGGCTTTAATTATGATGCTTGGGTTTTCTTTAGAAGACCCCTGGCACTTCCAAAAAGCAATGAAACTTAAACAGCACCAGGGAACATGTGCCTGCACCAGAGACTTCCACTGTCACCTTGACATCGTTTCCATTTTTCTAATAACATTTGAACCTTGTTTTTGTTTTCAGGCAGGTGTGACAGCAGGGGAGTTATTTAAGAGCTATATTCTGTCTTTCACCACAGCAGAGACCAATGGCCTTTCTATGTGAATACACCCACAATGGAAAGGCTGCTTATCCTATCCCAGGCATCACCTTGTCTGCTCCTCAATATCTGTGTGCCAAAGCCACTGTTCTTAGCTCCAAATACCTGAATTCCCTGTGCACACTCTGTCTTCTATCAAAGGGACCTCAAAGGCAAAAAAATCTATGATGTGCCTCTGCTGAGTCCACTCCAAGTGAAGTGTTGGATTATAGTACAGACTTTAGTCTTCTGCAGTAATTAGTAATTCAGGCAAACCGCTCCCTGAAACTCCCCCAAAATAGTATCCATTTTATTTCCATGATCCTGAGTGATGTGTAAGTAATGACAGCCTGTTGCTGCAGAAAGGATGCTGGTTTAAATCAGTGAAAGTCACAATCAACCTCCAAGGACTAGAAAGATAGGCACTGTTCAAACAAATAGGGATTTTCAGCCCTTCATGAATGAAATCTGCATGTCCAAATAAGCACTGACTGTACAGGAAAATTTAGTCACGAAATGCCATGCAGTGTAGCCATACATTATTTTATTTTCACTCCTTTGTGTTCTTTTCTTTCTCCATCTCAACACGTCTTAACTTTTGCACCTCTTTTTCCCCCCCAAAATATGGCTTTTTTTGTAGAAAGCCTTCCAGGTGATTTCAAAGTTCCTGAGCAAATGTGGGTATGTGCTCACTTGCTTCCAAAACAGAATCAACATAATTAAGGACAAGTGTGTATTGACAACACCTAATTGTATATTAAAAGATGTGATCACCTCCAGCTGTCCCTGGTATGAGGTTAAGTTGTGCTCAGGCCCACAGGACAGCAATCTATACTACACTACCTATTGAACATAGAGCAATCACATTGGTTTCAGACTCTCATTGCCTTTCAACATAATTTTAAATTCAGAAATATGGTTGGTGTAAGTCTGAAAAGTGTATTTCAATACTATGTGAGAAATGTGAAAGCAGTATTAACAGATTCCTTTCTAGAGCATCTTCAACATTAGATCACACTAGATAATTGCTTATAGAATACATCTTAATCCTCACTGAAATATAATGGACCAGAGCATATATAAGTAGAGTGGACCTCTTTTACTTCAGAGCTGATAAACTCAGAGTTTAATGTTCCTAGAAGCTTCTAATGACAAAAGAAAGAAAGAAAGAAATGCTCTGTATTTTATTTATTAAAGTATTTCCTGTATTGTGAAAATCCTTACTGAACTCAGGATCCTGCTGTGCTGGACACTGTGGACCTTGTTCCAAAAGGAGGTCCTCCTGCTGCTAGGCTCTGAATCCTGGGTAGAACTCAGCCATGGAGGGTTTGTGGAACCTAAGGCATATGTTTCCTCTTTTAATCTATTTTCTTTTCCTTATAACTGAGCTTTTAATACTCTTCTATCCACTAGGAGTGGTTTTGATGGGTATTTATGTACACATGCAAATAACAGGTGCTGCACGAAGAGATCAGCAGATATTTAAATAACTTCAGGAAAATAAACAAGCATGTTTAGCAGAAGAGAGACCCCCACTAAAAGAATTTAAAAACTTACCTCTCTGGGGAAGTGCTTTTTGACCTCTCTGGCTGCTTAACTGAGCACAGCCTGTGGCAAATATGAGGAACTCCTCCCCTTTTGGTGTTTATTACAGAGAAACAATACTTCCTGTGACACCTGAGTAAATATCCTCGAGGAAAACCACCACAGAGTTTGTCTACAGCTAGCTTAGTAGTCCTTTGATCATAAATACTACTATCCACCACAATGAATTACAAAGCATGCCCAAAAGCATGAGTTATTTTATTGAATGCATAGGTTTCTCTGAAGCAACTCTGAGCTTTGCCAGATATTTTCTTTAGTTGATCAAAAGAGCTCTGTAACCCCTTTTGAAGGACTTAGATGCGTGATCCTCGTAATCACATTTAAGGGGCTGGTTAGCTCAGGAGATGTTAATAGGATACAAAACCTTTCACATCCAACCCAGATCAGTGCAGACGAAAAGTTGTGACTATTCAACAACTCTTTCATGTCTTGTGACCTAACCCAGTTCCCAAAGAAGAAATGTTTGTATTATTTTAAGATTATAGAATATGTTTTGGGGTATTTTTTTAACTCCTTAAGTGTAATACAGAACATTTGACAAACAGGAAAATAATTAAAAAGGTCAGTGGTAATTAATGAATCCAATTAAAACTGCAATCAAAAGAATTTTGAAAATTCTCATGCCATAACTGTCTCCACAGATGAGCCCATCAGCACAGGTGAGGGTTATAGTAACCTAGAAGCAGGAATTGCTGGGAAGTAGGAAAGTTATTTAGAAAATGGCAGTTCTTCACTAAAATTCTCTTTATCAGTTCCTGTCATTAGACCCAGGAGCTGCACAATCTAGCACAGAAGTATTGCCTTTGCTGATAGCCTATTTCACACATTGATTAGGGTAGAGGGGTGTGTGTGTGGGGGGGAATTATGAGCAAACTACTTCACAGGTTTTGAGGTAGCACAGTTTTAAGATTTTGTAGGTATTGTTTTCCATCTAAGAAAGTCCAATGTCAGATCCAATTTGAACTTCTGTCTGAAAGTCAATTGTTTTAAATGCTCTTAATTTTTTTTAATTTTTTTTTTAATAAAATATCAGGAAAAGATGTGTAGGAAAATTTGGAATATGAAACCTTCCATGGTTATTCTATAAAATCACAGGAGAAAGGGCCAGGGGTCAAGTGATAGCTGTGGAGAAGGTCTATGCTATGAAATGGCTTCTAGTGTCAGCAGTTACTTACAGAGTACACTTATCCCTTGCTTGGAACACACTGATCACTAAAATAACCTGAAAGGATTTTGCTTACGTGCAGTGATGTGAGCTAGTAAGAAGGCAGCAGGACATCTGAGGATTGCTGCTTTCTGCATACTTGAGTGTAACATTAAAATGCCAGTCTTTTAAGAAGACTGAACAAGGTGAAGATTTGGGTTGTGGTACTGCTATTTCCAAGTGTGCAAACCCCTAAGACTCATGAAACTGGCTTGAGAATTGTGGGACTAAAGAATTAAACTAAGCAATAAACGCCATTCATGTGGTAATATTGGTCATGTGGGTCATCAGTTCCCCTATTGACTGCTTCAAGGTTTCATGTTTGGCACTTTATATATATATTTTTTTATTATTATTATTATTTTAATTTTTTTTTCAGTTGTACAGAGGGTCACATTTATATACTGGAGTAGCAGTGCCTGTGTTATGCACAATCTAAGTGAGCAAAGATATAATACATAAACTGTGTGCTTCTTTACAGCTGTATTTCTCCACAGCCCTGAAGGTTTAGGTAATAAGGAGTCTGGCATTAAGAAGAATAACCATTAAAAAATTATCACCATTAACATTACTAAACAAAAAGTACTTTGTTATATAAATAGGATTGTGAACTAATGAAGTGTAAACAGCATTAATGTATTGATAATCCAAGGATTTAATTTGATGGTTAGTATATACATCTAGTTATCATCTGTGCTGTGCTGGTGTTTACTTCCAGGAGCATTGAAAAGATATTTCACTAAGAAAAAAACAAAACAAAACAAAACAAAACAAAACAAAACAAAACAAAAAACAAAACAAAACAAAACAAAACAAAACAAAACAAAACCAGCAGAATCTTTCTACAATGTATACATTTTTTCCACCCTGAATCAAGATAAGACCTAAACCTCAGAATCTCTTCTATATATATTCTCCAAAATTATAATTTGCACTGCATCTAGAATCCAGTCTCTGAGTTAATTGCATTCCAGATGCTGCCATTTAACCGTATTTATTAATGGGGCAAATAGAGATCTTTTCATATCTTCTAATATAAAACAAGGCTCAGTGTTGAGCAAGTGTGTCTGTTCTGCTGTCTCTGAGGGGTCACAGTGCACAAATTGAAGTGTCAGCCAGGAATAATAGATGGCTTTTTGTACGAGTGAAAAAGAGAGGGAATCAATCTTGGTCAGTAGCCAGAGCAGATACATTTCTGTACAGAAAGTTTCATGTGGGAACTGCCTCACCAGTAGGTCTCCAAATCACTTGCTCACTTTTTTTCTACCTGACATGATTTTTTTCAGTCAGCCCTGGCTGCAGAAGATTCTCCATGTTCACAGTTCCCAAACCAATCACAATTCTTCAGTCACATTTCAGGCACTGAAGACATTATAGTTTATACAAGACCAACTTCTCTCAAGACTGAATCAGTTCTAGCAGCCTTGGCAAGAGTCACAGGGCACCAGCTCCTTAATCTGTGGATTACCTGGACATTGAGGTTACCATTTGGAAAAATTAACCTTCTAATCCTCATAATATGTAAAGCACTGTAAAATTTAATCTAAATATTCTGGAACAACATTGAAAAGAACAATAACCTAAGAAACGTCATGAGTTTATTTTGCTGTGCCTTCTTTTTTAATACTTTTTTTTAAAAAAAAAAAAGCAAATGCCATTATTTTGAAGGCATATGACTTGTGTGGTTTGCAAATTTTGAGGCTGGAAGTACTCAAATTACTATTCTTGGACAATTTCAAGTTTGAAATATCACATGATATGCAGAATACTTTTGTGGATATACAGAATGTCTCAAGCATTCTTTGTTCTGCTATTTTTTTTTCCTATTTTACACTGTTTCAGACATACCAGAAGCTTGCTGTCAGTCTAGATCATCCTCCCCTTGGAGCCAGAGGTAACAAGTGCATTGCCAGACTTCACAGTTAACAGATCCACACTTCATTAAACACAAACAGTCGCAAAATAACAAATAAATAAATAAACCCTAGAAAATTCTCTTATTCTTTCAGGCAAAAAGAGACAAGCTGTTTGTATCACACTAGCCCCAAATGAAGAATGACAGCATAATCTGAGAATAACCTGAAAAAAAAGTTTGTTTTGAAGTTTTTGTCCATTATTCTGCTGGTACTATTATGAATTCTTCAGTTTCCTAATCCAGAAGTGCACCACAAATGAATCTTATAAACAGTTTCCTATTCTTGAACCTGTCATTAATCTCTGAGGATGTTCCAAAGATAGCCCTCAGAGGATTTGGATTTGTCTTCTTTTTCTTTTTAATCCAGTTACGGAGTATAGCAAACAGTGACACAAACAGGATTACGTTTTGAAGGGGCCCATGCCTGGTTATGTGAGCAGCACACAGACATTCTGAGCTCTGGTTTCCTGCTCTGCATTTTGCTCTCTTCCTCACTGCTCCTCCTCCTCTTTTCTGGCTGATTGTAAACATATTGGGAAAAAAAAAAGGCAAAAAATGCCGATTTAAAACCAAAGAAGAAAGAAGAAGGAGGGAAGCTGTGTGCCATCCAGATTTTAAGCCTTTTATCTGTCTTTATTACCATGCTTGTGTCAGTGCTCTACCACTTAGCCTTATGTAGCATTTCCAACATTCATTCTCCTGTATGATGATGGGACAGCCTTTTTTTCTCAGCTGCTAGCAGGAACAGAGAACTTCTCCACTCCTGCAGAGTGCTTCCAGCATTTCTGTGGTGACAGTTTCTTTAGAGACAAATTGTCATTAGGACTTTTCCAGGTAGCAAACACTTTTTGAAAGAAAACCACTGATTTTTAAACACTGAGAGTAATTGAAATACTTAAGGCACCAGTCTGATATGCATCTCAGAATACCTTCAAAAAAAGGCAATAATTTTAAAAGAATGGAACGCTGTTAAAACATCAAAAATTCAGTGTTTCTGAAAGTTTTAATTTCATATTGATTATGGCAGCTGGTGTGCTAAATGGTCCTAATTCCTCTGTTCGTGACCATCTCACTCCATTATAAATAACTCCTCCAATTTCTCCCATTAGCTGCAATTTTTATCAGAAAATATTTTTGCTCCCCATCATTAAAAAAGTCATTAAATAAGTATTCAGGGCCAATACTGATTGATACAGACTTCCATTAGAGTCATGCCTAGTTTAGAATGGTTTTTAATTTCATCATACATTTTGAAACCTGCAAGTAGCCAGTTTCCAGTCTGTTCAATGGTGATGGACTGATTTGCTAGATTTTAGGACTAATATAAGCCACCTAGAATGACTGGCTTTGGTATTTTATATATCTGCTATAGTTAGCAAAGTTTCGCTTTTAAGAAGATGCTTGATAACACTCCAAGTGTTTTATCTATGCTACGTTATGGTTGTCATTATAAAAAAATAAAATAAATGTCACAGAATACATTATAGAAATTTATATATTATTTCTACATCATGTAGTACTGTTTTTCTTGCTCATATAAGCTTATGCCTCAGGTGGTATCTTGAATGGTTCAATATGATCTGTAAGTTACAACAACATAGCAATTAAATTGTCTAGAGTACAGAAAATTACTGAATAAACTCTGAAGGTTTCAATAATCACGATTTCAATTAAATCTAAAAGCCAACATCCAAACCCCCAAAGCCAACAGTCAAAAAAAGCTTATTTTCTCCTTTACATCATCTAGATAGCAAAGAAGACTGTGTGTTTGTTAAATAATATACCTTTGCAATGCTGAGGTAAACTTATCTGGCTGTTCTTTAAAACATTTAAGTTGCAATTAGTGTAATGGTCCAGCAGTTACTGTGTCTAGCTGCCCTTCAGTGCCAGAATTAGATCTTTAGCTTGCCTTTTAAAATTCCTTTTTAAAAAGGATTGCTAAGCAAACTTAAGGATCTCATACAAACCATGTGGAAGTTTTCAGTCCTGGAGATGAAAATAGTCTTTATGAAGGTTCTCTAAGTTATGGGTTGAGTGGCATAAACTTTGCTCCCCAAACTCTTCTTATTTCAGATGTCAAGTAAATCCCAAATTAAGAATTGAAGCATTGTATATGAGGTTGGCTTATCCTACCCTTGCCTGTTACAGTGTTTCCTGTACCTGTCTTTGATGGAGCTGAAATTTCTCCCTGCTGGAGACCTGATGTTGGACTGGGTAGCCCATGGTCTTGGTTCACAGCTATGGAAATTTGGGCTTCCCAATGCAGCCACTTGGCCTCAGAATTAGGGTGTTTTCCTACCTTGTTGTTGCCTCCCACAGTCTCCTGTGGAGAACATCCTCAGCACAAACCCTTGTCCCTTCTTGCTGAAACACTCGTTCATCACTGCTTTCACACAATGAGAGAACAATGCCATTTTTGATTGTTTTGCTAAGCCACGTGGAGGTCAGGGCTGCTGCTGCTGTCCTGTGCACACTGCCATCCTCAATCAGCCTCTCTAGTGAAGAAGAGATTGGTTTTTTTCCCGGAGATGGTTTTGTGTCCTGAGGTTCCAGCTTTGATTGTGGCAACTGCCTTACTTAGCAGACACCACAGGAGATGGAGGGAAAGAGAAATCAGAACAGCGGGGGGAGGCGAGCGCTCACCGCAGAGGCACAGCAAAGAGCAGGGCCACCCACTGCCTCTCCTGCTTACAGTTGACAATTGAGCTTGGATTTCTACCTTCAGTTCTGCTTGAATCCAAAGAAAGGAGCTGTGCGTAGCGAGCAGAAAATTGCCTACAAATTTTCAGCAAAGATAAACAATTTTACTTATTTATTTTTTAAAAAGGGTCTGCATCTTAGGAGAGATTAAAAATCTTATCCCCATATCTTGCCTTGCAATACAAACCTCCTGACTGCTCCATTTGTAGGTGCTCAAAGGGCAGTGAGCCTCATTCCCCAACTTGCAAAGGAACTCCAAATTCATTATGTGAAAGCTACCTCATCTGGTTTAATGTCCAGACTGCTGCTGCAGGCAAGAAACTAGTTGCTATATTTGTGTGAGGGAGTTGAATAAGGGACTGTTTTTCTAGTTTGGGAGCAGATGTGGATTTCTGATTGTCAGCTGCACCTATTAAGATTTAAATTCCTAACCTGATCTCATTCAAGACAACAGTAAAACTTATGGTGGTTTGGAATGGGCTAGGGACTGACCTTTGACATGAATGAAATTCAGTTATTTCCCCTACTGCCTGTTTAACTACATAACAATAAGCAACAACACTTTACATTTTCTGGGACTTTTTATTCCTGGCATTTCAAAATATGCCACAGTTTGCATGGACATCACCTGCCCATTGCCAAAGGTGTTGCAGTGGGCAGTAGAAATCTCCATGCTCACAGACATCAGGCAATTTTGAAATCTGCTACAGAAGATCTGCTGCACAGAAAGCACCAGGGCACCTCAGGTGGCTGTCTCAGAAGGAGTGAGGTGTGGGTTATGATGTGTTTTGCATCTGTTATGCAACAGAGGACAATTTGCCAATTAATTCAGGTAGTGTTAGAGGGAAGAGATAACATGTCTTGGATTTCCTGCTCTTAATTTATTGAACAGGTAGGCCCGTGGGAATAATAAAAAAGATTTCATCAGCCTGCAGGAGGTCTACAGTTTCTGATATAATAAATGCCATTTTTCAGAATGGCAAAATGTCATTAACTGATGCAGACCTTGCATAAAGAGCATCTCTGATGGACTATTCAAATAAATTTTCTAACTTACCTTTAAGACATACTCCCTGGTGGGCAGAATGATAAACAGCAAAGTACATGGGGTGAGTATTTACTCATTTCTTACCCCTCTGTTTATTTACAGTAACTAGAATGAGAAAACAAGGTAAGAAATAACCTTCCCATCAGTTTCTCCTGGCACACTGGTGACAGGAGACTTTAATTTCCTAGGCACTTATTACATGGGACTGTGTCCTAGGACTTAAGTGACAACCTGAAGTGACTTAGGTCTTAGACCACTACTGAGGGAATGGGAATACAGAGGGCTCTGTTACTTTGTGTGTTTACTTAGGAGATAACTGAAGAAATAATTCATAAAATAGTTGTTAGTTTCTTTCTCTCTGCAGTTTCATTAATACAAACTGGAAGAGCAGCTAATACAATGGAATACCTTTTGTCTTGACAGCAAATTCCCAGAATCTTCTCACTTTCAAACTAATAAATAAAACAAATGTTCCTTATTCATGAAGATGGCAGTACCATCTTATAATGACTGCTCTGGAGCTGAGTGCAGGTTAACTAAGACAGAAGGGTCTTGGTTTTTTTTAACATAGAGGCAGAGGACTTATTGAGGTACCAGCCGCTCTAAAAGTGATCTTTTCCTCCAAAAGGGCATTTAAAAATGAATCAATGCTGAGTTAATATTCTTCACAGAACTGCTTTTTAAACTAGTCCTAGCTTATACCATATTTATCAAGCTTGTCATTTGGAAGGCCTGTACCTAAGCTTGGATGATAACACATCTCCTGATTGTGCTAAGGTGGATTTATCAAGGAAAATAACAGTTAAAATAATAAACCACCATCTTGCACCTTCTTAATAGATGAATTATCTCTTTTCCTCTCTTTTCAAAATAGGCAGCTCTGTCTTCAGTAGTTTAGGGACACAGCCCCTGTCTGTAAAGATAATTTCACAATGTGCTGAGGTTCAATCTCTGTTTTATCATAAGATTCAAGACCAAAAGCTTCAAATCAAACTGCAGACATGTCTGTTTTCTAGTTGGAGTAGTTGTGCTTTCTTCCACAGAGATGATGCTGTACTCTTAGATGAGAGAGTGTAATTTATCCTACAGAAAAGGAAGAAATAAACAGAGCCTTTCTAGTCTGCAAAGCGGATGATGTGGCAGTCTATAAAAACCTTTGGTGCTGAAGCACCCGGTGGTGAAGACCCCCACCATAGACTGAAGTGCTTACAGAGATGCAGTGATGAATTAGAATTATGTCCAACTTCCAGCCTTCAAACAGTTTCTGAGAAGTCAGCATAATTCATGTGGTTTCCTGGCAAACCTTGCTGTCAGTAGCTTTATTAAGCTTCTGGCTAGAGCAGCTTCTTTCAGTCTTCTCTGCTTCTCCTTCACGTTCATCACCCTGGGTCAGAGTCTCAGGTTTGTTGTAATCCAGGTCAGTTGCTTTGGATTTCCTCACCAGCACCTCACAGGCTGCTAGCAGTATCAGGGCCTGTGCTGTAGTTCTCTAGAGAGCTCAAAATACTTTTTGTTCTCACGTATCACGTTCTGCAGTTTCTAAATCCAACTAGATAAACTGGGAGGATAATGACAATGATTATAGTTTATAACTTTGCATTTACAACTTACCTTGAGCAGCTTCTTATTCAAGAAGAGAAACAAGAAAGTTCTAGTAGGTAGCAGAAACCTTTGTCCAGTTATATATAACTCTGATTTTTTTTTAATGTATTTTTATGTTCCACTAAATATTTCTGAAAGGCAAAAGTTTCACTACAGTAATTTCACTACAGTAACATCTTTATTTACTATTTTCTCCATGTCTACTCTTATTAAATTATTCTCTGTGCTTTCTTTTTTTCTGTATCTCAGGGTTGCAATTGGTTGTGAGTTTTTTTTTGTTTTGGGCTTTTTTTTTTTCTTTAGAACCAATAGGAAACTGGTGAATAAGGAACACTTTTTTTCTGTTAGAAGCAGATAGAAATATGGAAGACAAAATTCAGGTACATGATTTTAGAGAACACTCCTCAGTGTCAAGACAGCTTTACTCTGACTTGTAAAATATGAAACACAGCACAGTGAGTCCACAACACTGTTTTGATTCATTTCACACAGGTCTGTAGACAATGTACAGCTGCCTCTGGAGCAGAATTAGGCCTGTGTTGCTATTGAATGTCTGGCTCAGGTCGCCAGGAGATTTTTGCAAGTAGCTCTTATTAATGCTGATGGGAATGTGACAAATTAATCTCTCATGTACAGATGAGAGAACAAATTCATTCCACTGCAGAATAAAAGGACTGTCAATGTTTGAGGAACTACAGAAACCTGAACCATATAAGAACAACATCAACAACCAACAGAGTAACACCTCTGGCTTGTTAGTACCATGCAGTCTAAAATCAGTAAAGATACAAGGGTAAGGCAGTGTGTCCCTCCATTCTTCCACCTCTACTGGGATTTTTCTTTGCTGTATCGTATTGGTAAATTGCAAAGGAATTATTCCAGCTTCTAAGAAAACCTGAGTTACATAAATATTTAGTCTGAAATCCACCTTGTAAGGGCAGAACTTAAGAAAGTATAAAAAGACAACTCAAGACACTAAAAAAAACCACAACAACAAACAAAAAAAATCAAGGAAAAAATAGGAGCATTGATTAAATTTGTTTTGGTAAAATAATTTTATATTAATTGTTTATACTTTAGTTAAAGTATAAGCAGATATTTACATCATAAATGCATATGTGTAAATTACTCTTCAGCTATTTTCTATTCTAATAGTGTCATTTCATAGTTTCTTCCCAATCAATACCATTTGTTTACAGTTTCACTTATGAATAAAGCAAAAGTTCTACTGCAATCCTGCATATTTACTGTTATCTGGGAACCAGTCCTAAAAGTATGTCTTTCATATTTCTTGCTCTACTGTTTAGAAATGGTAACACTAAAGGGAACTGTGAGAAAGTTCCAGATCTCCTAACTGTTTATTACAGGACACATAGATATTTAAGGCAGGAAATCAAATGTTGGGAGACATCTGAACATGCTGCAAGGTTAGATCAGATTCTGGGTCATGGATATTTAAATGTTTCACATCTGCCTTTAATAATCAAAAGGTTTATTGTCCTCTTCTTCCGCTTGTATATTCATGAGTGAATTACTATATATGTGAAAGTGTCTGCTGTACAATGTGACACACAGGCTGAGAGCACTGCAAGGACCAGTTGCAATTTTCTCCCAGTGCAGTGGGAAAGCTTATAAGACATCCCAGAGGCCACCTTACTGACTGGACAATAGGACATGGCAATGCCCTTCAAATGCCCTACTCTGTCATGGCAGCCTCCCTGAAGCCATAGGTGCCCTCCCAGAGGACATGTGGCCTTGGCTGATGGACATACTGGCAGCAGGTCTCATTTGAAATGAGAATTGAAACCAACTCAGCTAATTTTGTTGCATCCATTTAAATGTCAAAACCAGTGCTGTTGCAACAGCGTTTGCCAGATATACAGATAACGACTTACTGTTTTAGCTTAATTGAAAGCCAATTAAAAAGACACTACAAAAGTCACCAGCTAAGAAAAAGCCCCCTGTGGTGTACTGAAATAAAAGACAGCCCTGTGGAAATCAGCGGGTGCTTTGATTGTCTGCTTTGTTGCTGGTGTGGTGTTGAGCATCTGAATTTTCTGTCCTGCTGTCTGAACTGAGAATTCTATCGATGGGGGTCAAACTCAGTGTCTCCTCAATGTTTACAGGGTCTACCTCATACAGCCAATGGATGCCTTGGAGGCCTTTCAAAATGCTGAGAATCCCAGACAACAATATCAAGGCACTTATTGAGGAAATTAAAGCAGCAGCAGTGCAGAAAGAAAGAACTGTCCAACCACTCTCCAAGCACTAGAATAAGCTTGTAATTATTAATTTCTTGTTTCTGCTACAACTGTATGAAATGTCTGCTTGAACATTTTAACATACAAACCCCCAGAAGTCCAGACTGACCCCACTGAAGAACTAGAAACACTTGTGAACTCATTGCAAAAAAAAAAAAAAAAGAGGTTTAAAATGACAGTTCATCTGTCATCTTACCTACATCCAGTTCATTTGCTATAGTTCACAAACCTGTAAAATATATTGCTCATGTCATTTACACTGAACTTCTTGTTTGGATCCAGCTTGACTCCCACAATTTGTTTTCTGGGTGACAATTCAAGCAGCATCCATCATACAGTTCTTTTGCTAGACATTAATATTTCTCTTCCTGGCAAGGCAAAATCTCAGGACTCTGGGAATTTTGTGGTTTACTATAATCCTACTGTTCTTGCCCATTCTGGATCCAAGAGCAGGACATCTTCATAGACTATTTTCTTGGTTTGAAAGATCCAAAGGGGGATTTCTAGATTTTGGCTACATAAAGCTGCCCATGAACTATCATCTATCTTTCTGGACCTGATCTGCTGCCTCACAGTGAGGTTTCTTTTCATTATAAAAAATGACTGGTCATGCATATGGATTCAATACCATGTCTATGGATTGTCTGCATTAGCTTGGCTTGCCTTAATAACTCTCCTTATAAAGGTCTAAGTTCACTTCATGTGTACAGAAAACACTGGGATTTGCAGCTAGCTAGAGGCTGCACCTAAGTGCCTTGTATGTTGCTTTGGATTTCCTCTGCAGCACCTCACAGGCTGCCAGCAGGATCAGGGCCTGGAAGGAAGAAGGAGGTTGCCTCTAGGTGCTTCATCTGACACTCAGGCTTGAAGTTCAGTAGTTTCTTTTCTCCCCCTTTTAATCTATGCCCTACAGAAAGTCTAGAATTCAAGCACAACCAAGTAAGAAACTTTGCTTTTTCACTTTTGCCTGGAAGCTGCACTCTGTCAATAATGAGCTGCTATGATCATTTCTTTCAAACTGAAGAAATAGGAAAGGGACATTGTAATCATCTCAGACCTATTTTGTTGCATTAGCCTTGGGCGTAAACTTGCACGAGAGACCAGCTTCCCAATTTATCCTGCTGCCCCAGTTTTGGTGCTCTGTCTTGAGTATGAAGTGAGCTACATAAAGTGAAGAAACAGCAAGGCACAGGAGTATACACTTGGCTGAAGATCAGCCTGTCATGACAGTCACAGTGGCCATAATCAACAGTGTCCTGTAGAGAGCTCTATTCAAATTTGGACTTAAAGGAAATAGCAATTTACCATTTAGGAATGCCAAAATGAATGGAAATGGTGATATCCTAGGTGAAAAATGTTGTATTTGGGAGTCCCAGGGTAATGTAGCTTTGCAGCCAGGGACCTGGCCCAGGGGATGAGTATGGAACATTCATGGTGTTTGTGTCACCAGGTAAGAAACCTATCTACTGGAGGTGGAAAGGTCCAGGAATTATATCCAGAGGAAATACAGAAGGCAAAGTGCATAATAATAGTCCAAACATGCCTACATTTTTGTTTAAATGACCAGAAACTTCTCTGAGCAGAGACTAACTAATCAGATAGGTTTGGACAGTCACACACCATAGACCAGCAGTGCTGTGATGGAGCTTGAACCCCAGTGCGCTCACTCAGCATGTCTTTCCAGATCAGTGAAAACCACATGATGGCTGTAGTGCCTCATTGCTACCATTTCCTTTGCTACATCAGCTGAAAACATCTATCTATGCCTGCCCATGTACAGCCATATAGGACTGCAGAAAGTCAAGACCAAAGCAGAAAAGACAACCAAGCAGACTGATAGATATGAGGGATCCATATATTGATCAGTGTCAGAAATACATGTAGCAATCTTAAATTGAAATTGTCACAGGCAAAGGGCCAAACTTTCACATGTGTTTTTTTTTGGGTGAGAGACAATAGGCCCTGGGGATAGTTAAAAAAATCCATTATTTGTCAGGAAATAGCTAACACATTTTTGAATCCAAGAGATTTTATCTTGGCCCCATCTTGCTGAATCATCTCTTCTGCCTACATTCAGTATCCACTGACCTAATCTAAACCTTCTGTAAATGTCTCCCTTAAAAGAAAGGTTTTCTGTATTACTTCTGGCTGCATTTTTATGAACCAAGATAAATGTGAATTATTAACACACTCTTAAAGGGCTTATTCAGGTTTCCAGGGTTGAAGAATTAAGCTAAGTACATGAGCATGAAGTCTGCACACAGCACACACAGCATCTCTATCACTGGGTTGTAATTTCTCCACTCTGGGATTAAATTCCAATGGACCTTTTCCTGCAAGTCTTTCAGAAAGTAATTTTTGAAGACAGATTATATGAAAGGATATAATAATTTGGCATAAGGATAAAAGATCAAATTCAGGGGACCATGATGTCTCTTTATTCATTTCATACTTAGCTTGTGATTGCTTGATGAAGTGTTTAGGATACAAAAAGAAGGAATCCAGGGGATCTGTTAGCTCTGCCCCTTCTCTAAGTGTCCAACTAAACTTTTGATTCGGTCTGCTCAAAGTCCTTTCTGAAATCATAAGTCTGACTCCAAGCAACTGCAACTTTGTAAGCTCCTCAAAATTTCTTTTTAACTACTGTTTATAAATAAAATATTTCTCCTACGAGTAAGAGATGCAGTTTTCCAAACTGCATATACAAATACAGCTGTTTTCTGATATGCACACAGGTTGTCCTTCAGAACAGCCACTGGATTGGTTTGGACATTGCTTGGCTACCTGGAGTTTTGTCGTTCATACCCAGGACATTGTTCTACAGGACACTTGTTCAGTGATTCATTTTCTCCTGTTAATACTCAACATGAAATTCCAGTCAATAACAAAGCAGAACTGCAAATGCTCTGAGGACCAGATACAATTGTGCAAAGAGAAAGCTGAGCCTAGTAATCCTATCTTATGCCAAATGTTTATGTGGTGATAAATCAAAAGCAGGTAAAGCCAAAGTTCTTCAATGCCCACAGTACCTGTCATTGTTTTATAAATGTAAAGGGACAGTAACATAATATCCCTAAGCTGTTCTGAGGTGCCCCATCAGACAGACAGGGAAGGAAGAATGCTACCTGCTGCCTCTCAGCAGGATCCAGATCTCTTTCACTCAATCACTGACCCAGCCTGGCCATATTTATGTTAGAATTGAAACAGTCACAGCCTCTCTAGGCTGGATATCCAGCATGCACAGCACAGCCAATGCCACAGGTCATAAATAATAAAATCATTATTTATATAAAGTCTCTGAAGGCATCATTTACTTGTTTACACTCAAGTAAAAAGTGGCTATGACCATTTAGGTTTTATGGTCACCAGG
This sequence comes from Ceyx melanurus, assembly GCA_024611195.1. Classification (NCBI taxonomy): domain Eukaryota; kingdom Metazoa; phylum Chordata; class Aves; order Coraciiformes; family Alcedinidae; genus Ceyx; species Ceyx melanurus. Next base: position 138,066 of record JANHGL010045238.1, on the reverse strand, counting down.
GACATCTAATTATGTCTGGATATTTACTGTTTCCTTTCGTAGCTGTATTATTCTCCAGAACTGTGAGGTACTTAATGATCACACAAAGTATATATAGCATCATTTCTAGAAACTAATCTCTTACACATTGGTCTCAGGTCTCCTTTCACTTTCTATTTCCTGCAATTTACATTACATTATGTTTACTCACAGAGAAAGGAAGGAAGAACTTCATGTATCCATAACAGGACTCATCACCCTGAGCACCAATAACCACAGAAGCACTAGGTCTGACACATGGCAACTCCCTCTCCATTTAACATCCTTTCAGTGGATTCCTGTGGTGCAGCCAATGCTACACAAATCCTGTTTTGTCTGAATCCTACTTTTCTCTATATTCAACTTTCTTGCAGAGCTTTTGCATTCTCCTCAGCATTTATGACCCCTTGCCCTGCATCTCAGACACCTCTATCCCCTCACCTGGCTGTGTCCAAGGGATGGCACAGTCTCTAGAGGGTTTCCTAAGACCAGGATGAGAGCTGTCAGGATGAAGAACAGCATTCCACCTTGCCACCCTCTCTCACACCCTTTCACAGGAACATACTAACACATTATAACCAGGGAAGCATTTTAAAAAGCTGCATCACTCATTCCTACATTTAAGCTGGAATTTCTAGGTAGGGTCTTCCCTGGCTGGTGTGAGGTACACTGAAAGGGCTGCAGTGACAGATGATTACTAGAAGGTACTATCAACTGAGTCTGCAGCATTTCCAGACCTGTGAGACATAGGTGCAATTTCAACCTGCAGCCTCTTAATGGAGAGAACAAAACTTTGCATGGGGCACGGCAGGCTGCAAAGTGACTGGGCTTCCTTTATGTCAAACCCTGCTTTTTTTCCCAGTGGCTTGGAGAGAGAAGAGCCTTGCCTACAGAGAAAGACAGCCTTGCTTCAGAAATCACTGATGCCATTAGAAATGACTTTTCAGACAGGGACCATCAGGATGTGAGGGAGGTAATGGCCAGCAGTGAGTAGGGAGCAGTGATTTTGTTGTCTCCTTGGTGCCAGCACCACGGTGGGAACCCAGCTTGCCCTGGCCCAGCAGAGGGCAATCCCAGCAAATAACTCAGGAAAGCAGTGCTAGTGCTAGGGTTCAATTCCCCTGCAAAAGGGAAAGGTTGAAAAAGTAATAGAGCTACAGCCATCTGGCTGCTTGCACCTCCCTGTCACCCCAGCTGCTGGCACCAGCCCTGTGGGTGACTGGGGTGGGAGCTGGGAACAAGAAGTAGGGAATGGCCCTTTTTCTGCTCATTTTGGGCCAGCTTGTGACCTGGGAGCTCTGCCCCTTCCAAAGTTTATTTTTAAATCCCTGCTGGAAAGTCCTGAAAAACAGCCAGGTTCTACAGACGTGGGGATATGGAAAGACTCGTCCTGGGAAGACCGTAAGTTAAACCTTGTTAATGTTTCTCTTTTTTCCATACCTCATTTGTATGGCTTCAAGTCTTTTCTAGGCCTGCCTGGAAAAAATATTTGCAAGTAAAATAAAATCAGAGCAGTTTAATAGTCAGATAATTTCTGGGTGCTTATTTCCTCTACTAAATGAATTGGCTTCTAAGCTTCCAAATGCACTGAGTGTACATTTCCCACGCGCTCTGGTATCAGCAAACATTTTTGCCATAAAGCATATTAACTACTCATAAGCTTTTCTGTCTATAATTCAATGGAAGGTGTGTAAACCCCTGCTTACCCACACAGTTATTTTTTTATTAGTTATTCTAGGCAGTTGTTTAGCACTAAAAGGCAGAGAGAGCACAGAAATCATGCAATACTAAATCTCACAATATCACTTTTCTATATAGAAGGGAACTTTTTTTCTTAGCAGTATAAATATACATGACAAATCACTGAAAAGAAACATACCTATTTGAGATAATCTTGCAAGAAGGCATTTGGCATTCCCTCCATCAGCAGCACTGCTTAGAGAACAACTTAAAATAGTTGCTCTACAGTAGACAAGCCTGGCAGAGACAGAGTCATGGATGAATGCTGTGAGGGCTGCAGTCTTCTGGCCAGCCAAAGGTGATTAACAGCAACACAGACTTGGGTACAGTTCCTTAAAAGCTGCTGCAGAAAAGCAGGCTGAACAGGGGCAGAGATGATTCCAGGAAGCACCATTAAGTGGAGGTCTGTAAATTAGGGCAGAGCTTCTCTTCCATGGGAGAAGGAAGCAATTGCCTGTGATCCCTTGTGATTGTCACACAAACATCACTTTGCCCACAGCACCAATGGGTTCAGGGGGGGATATTCAATGTTCTTTGAAGTGCATCTTCTGATGCTTTGTCTTTACCTACAGTAACAAGATAGCATCCAGAAGAGCCCTCAAGAACAGAGTACAATTGCTGAACACTTCTCTCCACCTCATCTTAGGAGCAAATCTGCTAAAATGCACATCTTCAAATAATGATTCAACCCAATCCTCCTACAAATATGTATGTAGGTATATAAGTATATATATAACATATCAATGTATGCATTCAATATGCTAAGTATCAATGACCTAAGTACCCTGGTGCACTATGCCATATCTGTGTAATCAATGCACAATCAATTCAAATGTTAACAAGATTTAAGAATTGCTTAAAACTGAGTTTGTGATTAGGCACTTTTCTGGTTTGTTCAGAAATACTCCTTCATTTTGCAGTCAACTTAATGTGAGGAAGAAAATCAGATCATCAAGCCCATCTCATAAACCCTACAGAGAAGGAAATAATTACTAGAGAACCCTTTGATATTAGTTTGCTATTGAATTACTTAGAAGAAGAAAGATTAATATCAAATTTAGACAGAAATAACAGAAATCAATAATACCACTGACACATTAATCATATACAGGAAGCTTGGTTTTATAAACTCTTGCACTGTAAATTTTAGTCCAAGAAGTAACTATTAAACAATTGAATATTTCTTCAAAACATTTTGTTAAGCCAATGAAACAAATATTTTTGCTTCACATCACCGTGTGTCATTACTTGGCTTTCTCTCAATTAAGAAAAAAAGACACCAAAAAAAGTCTCAAGTTTTCAATGATACCAATGATACAAATATGCTGGTTTGAACATTTTGTACTTACCAACTGTGCGTGCCATTTTGCAGAGCATGATGACTTCTGCTGAGAGCTTTGGACGGTAGCCACGGCCTGGGTTGGTTTTGGGTTAATTATCACAAACAGCTGCTGGCCCAAGAAGTTGTGATGGGCCACAGTTGGGATGAACAACTGAACCAGCCAATGGGATATACATCATGCTTCCACATGGGGGAGGGCTGGGGCAGGGTGGGGGTGTCTGTTTATGCTGTCCTTCAGTGTTGTCAGAGCAGGGAAAGTTGGCATCTCAGGCACAGATAGAGCCTTTCCATCTTCTATTACTTGTTTATAATTTTATTAGTACTATTGTTTCCATCTCTTTTTGTCTTGTTTTAACAAACTGTCCTTATCTCAACCCCCAGGGTCTCACTATTTTTTTTCTTCCTCCTCATTCTCTTTCCAATTCCACAGAAGGAGGTGTGGAGGGAGGTGGGGTTAAGTGGTGGTTGAGCAGGTGTGGGATGTTAAGCTGCCAGCAGAGGTTAAACCATGACAAGCAAGAAAATATTTTCGCTACACATATAGCCACAGAAATATATACCTATATTTTCATACTTTCTATTATTTTCTACTGAAAGAACAAAGAAAAAAATAATACTGTAATTTTCTCATTTAGGAGAAAATGGATGAAAATAATAGATCAGAAGCAGGCAGATTATTGGAAATGCCATGATGGGAAGACTTACAGAGAACTGCACAAGTGGGTTATTTCTACTGTTAAAGCTGCATTTACAAATCAGATATGAAAATTGTAATTGTGTAAATAATTGTTGTTCTGATAACCCCCCTCAGAAGTGAAGAACTGAAAAAAGTTTTTGGTCATTCTGTAATGTTGTTTTTTTTCCAGACTGATGTTTGTTTAAAAAAAAAAAAAAGCAATGTGTTGAAGTACCTTGTATCAGGGAGGAAAAGTCTAAACCTGGTGGGAGTGGACTGTGTAATGCCTGCTCAGAAGGGAGATTGTGAACAGCAAGGAATGGTGGGTTTGGACCATGATGATGTCACTTTCTGTTATTAACATCTCTTTTCATTGGAAAGAAATACACAGGGCATTTCATCCTGTTGCTCAGCCTGGGAACAGTTATTGTAGTACACTGAACCAAGCACGGAAACCTTCATTAGTTTTATACAGTCAAATGCTTAAAGTCTCTTGTGGAAGCTGGTTGACTCCCCGGTTTTCACACGGGACCTACCCTCAGGCAGTGAATCGGGCTCAGTGTTTTGCAGTTGCATTCTACCTTTGAACTCAGTAATTCTCTCATCTCTTAATCTCCTTTTCTGTAGGAACTGGCAGCCTGCCTGGCTTTAAGCAGGAGTGCCAATTATTTAATATTTTTGGTTGATCTTTTTTTTTTTTTTTTTTTAACATTTAGGGCAGTGCTCATTCTTGAAGTATGGATCTCCTTATCTAATATTCAGCTGCAATGACAGAAACAAAGGAAACAAGATATAATCAGTGCAATATGGGAAGTAGTTACTCCTCAGAGTCATATGAACCTCAAGATTTCCTCAGTTGGCTCTTGAGCAAACCAACAGTGCCAGCTGGATATCCCAGCTGTCTGCTGGGGGATACAGATGAACAGGTATTTCCTAGCTGTCTGCTGGGGGATACAGATGAACAGGTATTTCTAAGCACCACAGCTGATCTCTGGGCTCATTGTATAGGAGATTCAAGGTATCCATCCTCTGATTAGATGGTGCTCTGTGCTTTCTTGTGCATAGACACAGCAGATATACCAGTTTTCCTGTCTCTGCCAGTTTGCTGCCAGGACAGATATGTTCAACTCACATTTGGGCTTTCTGTCCTTGAGGTTCTTGCTCTATGTTGCTATACAAGTTTTTCCTGGCAGGTTTTAAAAAGTATGTTTTGAGAGATAACAGAAATTCTAGAACATCTGAGAGTTAAATCAGCATTGAGATCTTCCTTCCTGAAGCCAAGAGTGTTTGAACACTGAAACACTGGGCTTTATTATGGGAGTTAATGTCTTTTCCCTTAGCCATCTGGGCTCAAAATATCTTCCCCAGACTATTACACAAAAAAAATAGAAGAAATCTTTTGTCATCTCCCAACGTGACCTCTGAAGGGCTTTGGCACATTGCTCTGGGATCAAATCTATCTCTGCTTCCTGAGACACTTCCTGATGTGATTCCTGACTCCATCCATCCAGTGATGATCCAGCTGATACTCTTCTGAGCAGTGCAGGGCAGGATTTTCAAGGGTAAAAATAATATCTACACTCTTGGAACATCATGTGGAGGACATTCTTACCAGAAATATTGTGAATGAAAATAACATTGACTATATGATGACAGCAGTGCTTTTGACCTTGAAATTTACTTTCCCATTTAATGTTCCTACACCTTTAAAGTGATACTGTACAAAAAATTTTAGATTTAGAACCTTTTAATTTTCCAAACCTTAATGCTGTGTCAGCTGTAATGTAACATCACTTCACCTTCAATTTGAGATATATCCTGCCAACAAAGCAAACAATCCCCCACAAAAAACAAACTCCAAGTGCCAGATTTTAGGGGGTTTGGCTACACAAATTACAGCCAGCATGAAGCAGGGCATTGGTGAGAGACAGCTTGCATACTTCCATCTCTGAAAGGGCAAAGAGAGACCCAGCCAAATAGAGTAATTGTGGGGAAATAAACATATGTAGAAGGATGCTGACATTGATGAGTCTTTATCACACACATATGCATGCATCATAAAATATGAAAAATGGTGAAAAAAGAACTCAAAGGCAAAAGTCTATGAGAATCATTAATCAATGATAAGGAGCAGAAGGGTATAAGGGAAATAAAAAAGCAAATAATAATGACTTTGACACTTAATCACATAAGACTGGTATATTGCTTATAGAAAAAAAAAAAAAGAAAATAACAAAGAAAAAGATCTTACTATCACAGTTGGTTCCCTCTGTCATAAACTGTGAGAAGTGAACAAGGACTATTACCTGTGACAGGAATCATAGAAAGTAGGGGTTTGAAGGGACCTCTAGAGATAGAGTCCAACCCCCCTGACAAAGCAGGATCACCTGCATGGTTGCACCTGATCACATCCAGACAGATTTTTAAAGTCTCTACAGAATGAGACTCCACAAACTCTCTGGGCAGCCTGTTCCAGGCTCTGTCAACCTAACAGTAAAGAAGTTCCTCTTCATGTTGAGGTGGAACTTTCTATGCTCCAGTTTATACCCATTGTTCGTAGTCCTATTGCTGGGCACTACAGAACAGAAGTTGGCTCCTTCTATTTGATACTCACCCTTCAGATATTTGTAGACATTAGTAAGATCCTCTCTCAGTTTTCTCAAGATTAAACAGCCCCAGAGGAATATGATTAATAATGTGTGCAAACATAGCTAAGTTGGTTAAAATAACTTCTCCTTACTTATTTTGTCTTATTTATATTTGGAAAATAGCTAGAACAATCAGAAAAGAAAACCACAGACATACCCTTAGCTGGCAAGGTTACCCCTCTACGTGTCCTCAGGGGTAGAAAGCAAACCCATAGAGAGGCAGTTCAGGCAAATCCTATCCTTTGAACAGGAATTACCCTGAAGGAGTAGAAACAAACAGATTTCTTTAGAAGACAGTCTGAGATTGAATCTCAAAATATCTAAGGAAGACCTTGCAGAAAGAGTATGAGAAATGAAATGTCTGCATTTGAATTATAAGTTAGGAATGTAGTTTATTTCTCACAGTAATTTAATGGCTTTGTTCTAGGGGACACCCAGCCATACAAATGCCCTAAAGCAACCTCGTTACAGGAGGAAGGAGTAAATATGATCAAGCAGCTGAATTTCTCCACTTGCTGCTTGATGCCCAGAAACTACAAAAGAGAACAGCAAACCCTACATGACACACAAGCCCCTTTCAGTAAAGGAAAGCCCTTGTTTATGTAAATAGCCATTTCTAGCAATTTAGAAGCAGCTGCTAACCACAAGTGTTTTAATTGCCTCTGCACTATTTCAATTACTAATCTCTGCTTTGTTCCTACCTCTCTATGGACATGCTGTAAATTATTATAATTTGTTATGATGGACAGCATTAGAATGGCATCAATTAGCACTTCTATAGTTGAGAGACCCTCATAATGTCTATTAGCAACACTTGCAGGTGATGGCAGTGATGGAGAGGAGGGACACCATCATATATCTACTGTGAGTGGAAATACAGACAATTGAATACTGAATAATTACCCCTTTTTTGTTTTGTTCTGTCTTTTTTCCTCTTTTCTTTGTCCCTCTTCCAGACATAAATATTGAAATATGTAAGAAAACTCAGTCATGATAATACCTCTATAATAAGGTTCTACAATATTTTAGTATATTCAAAACTATTTTAAAATATAACATTTTTGAGGCAGTGAGTTCCCTATTTTTATATATATATATATATATGTGCTGATTTTAGGTATTTTGTTTCAAATATTGAAGGAGAGTTAAGTTAGCATTTTAAAAGGTAGCAGAAGGCTTATTATACAGTGGGTGGCAATACAAAGTGGGGCTAAGGAGAGAGACAGCTTCTCTGTAACCTTGCTGACCCCTGCAAGCTGTAAAAATCAATAAGAGAATCAAACCAATTAAGGGGTACCAAGAAGTTTACAGAGGCTGAAAATGGAACTCAGGGATGCAGTCATTGATTTATTGTCATGGAGTGATCCCAAATAATAGATTTATATTTCCATTGTTTGTCATTGGATTCTCTTTCTTATTTAAAGCAGTCAAATATGAGGCTCTCTTCTGATGCAGGTGTGTGAGGCAATTATCTTTGTGAAAGATGCTTTTGTCCTCCTTGCTTTTTAAAGTGCTTGAAGATCCATGGAGACAAAACACAAATGACTGAAAATGGTCTATGGCTCAGTAGGTGAGAGCACTATTTTCACTCTATTTCTGTGTGGGTGGCAGAAAATGTTAAAAAAAGAGATAAATCTGTAAGAAGTGGGCTTCCTGCTATTACTCCTTCCCTAGTGATAAATACTTCAGAGAGCAGTCTCCCTAGAGATGTTCCCTCAGCTGCTCTGTGCTAGTCCAGGGCACTGCCTGATGTTCAACAGCACTGGTACAGGGTGGTCCCCTTCTCTATATATTTGAACTGGCTTCACACTGCAGAAATTTGTCCTGAATTTTGTTGTTAAATAAATACACACTTGAGTGAAAAGGTCCTTCCCTTAGCTTCACACCTAGCTGTGCAGGAGTGATATCTGCTTGGAGTCAAGATGTCACGGCCATTAAACAAGGCTTCAGTTTGCTTTGAAATGTCTCCAGATTTGGGAAAAAAAATCCTGATTTATCTCTTATTTCATCCACTCTGGCAATCCTTCTGGGCAATGTACTGGTTGACCTTTCTTGTTTCTTGGAAAATGAGACACTCCAGCCCCCATCCTGCATCCCCAGGTGTGAGTTTCTCATATGCAGTCCTCCTCAGACTTCAAACTTGGAGCCACTGTGAGATACAGCTGAGCAATTCCAGAGCACCTTGGGAGCTGAATAGCTCGACTGCAAAAAACCCAGGCTGGGTCCTGTGGCACAGCACTGGCAGAGCAGGCAGCAGGGCCATGGCCATCTGACAGCCCCACAGGGACCCAGGAAACTATTTACCTTGATTTTGGGGGTCCTCAGAATTACTTCTGAGACATGGACAGTTAACAAGTTCAAATTAGAACTCCTGTGCACAGAGAAATACTCTGTCTTAATACAGTTTTGGGTTGGTTTTTTTTTTTCTAAAAAAATCTGTCTGAGCTGCTTGCAGACACCCTGAAATCTTGCCAAAATACATGAAAAATCTGCCTTGAAGCTCTAGAAAACACTTCAAAGGGCTTTGGCTATGCATGATGGGAAGTTCTGAAGATTATTTAGTTAATCTTTGCAAACGTTTTAAAAGTACAATGTGTCTATATGTTATATTATCTGTAGTTATACTCTTGTGGTGTTCTCTTTATTAGAGAAACAGGTACTTAGTTAAAGCTGCGAAAGAGAAGGGAAGTAAGCTATTGATTGCACCCAACCACTTTGCATTTGTAGTCTCCTGAGAGTCATTATCTCATCTGTTCAGTGCTTTAGCTATGTGGTTACTCCAAAGCCAGACATCATCACAATAAAATTCCAGTGCATTTCCCTGTCATACTTCTCCTTAAATAAGTTCTTTACCATATACTGTCAATTCACCTATCCCAATGACTCTGCAGAGCTCCAGCCTTGCTAGCAGCTGAGGAGCACTGGTGGCAAACTGAATTAGGGAAGCAGCTTATTTGCATGGAAAAGCCTCGGTGCTCAGCTGTGTTCTATAGGCTGTGGAAATCAGGCAGCAGCTACTGGATGTGGAGGACTCTGAGCTTTGTATTGTGCAAAGCATTCCCTCTGAATGTTCTAGGGCAATATAAGAACTAAAACAGATGCCATATACCAGCTGGTTTTGCAGAGCCCTTGCCCAGCAATTAGCATCAACCTTTTTGTTAAAAGACAAATATATTTGGTCTTTTGAAACATACACATGAACTAAATATTCCACATACTCCCAAACACAAAAAACCCCTACCTTTTGAAAATAAATATATATTTTTAATGGGTCTATGTCTTGTTAAAACAGTTCAGAATTATTACTTGATTCAGTGATATTGTACAAAACTGATAGGCATGGCATATTCCTGATGATGAACTATTTACAGTTTCCTGCTAGATACTAACAGTGATACACATTTTCTTCTAATTAAAATAACAATAGCTGTAACTTTAAAACTATCTTAACATGACTGAAGCAGTTTCATATTGGCTAATAATATTCCTTCATTTATCTCACCTGCTTATATGCTACCACTTAGTGAGGTGTGACACTGCCAGATGTGACTGAAAAACTGAAATGAGAGCACACTAGCAGTGAAAGTCTTTCAAACCCTTCAGCTAATTGACACTGTTGTGTGTCCAAGAGGATGGAGGTAGAACAGCAGAACTGTTCTCTACAACAGTAGTTTGTTTCTTGTTCAAACTCCCACTGCAAAGCCACAGTTACAGCATCCTTCTGAACTGAAGGGCCTTTGTCAGGAGACGTTCCCTCTGGTTTAGTGTGAACTTTTACAGATTCAAGTTCTTTATTGACAGGAGGATTTTAATCTTTACTATATTTACATGTCTTATTAGAATCCAAGTAATTGTCCTGGGTGAGATTATGAAATTTTACCTTATCTGAATATCAGTTTTTAGAAAGAAGGAGAAGAGACACCCTCTCTTCCCTTCACACAGCCCTCCCTTGTCCTGTTAATAACCTTATGGTAGAAAATGCCAAATAAGACACACTTTTTAAAAACCAGTATGACACAGAATTGTCTAACAACTTGTGTTTTCTGGGTTTGTTTGACTTCTCAAATACAGAGCTGGCATGTGAAGCTCAGCAACCTGAACAGATTTTAAATGAGGCCTTTTATAAATAGGGGGAATAATAAGTCATGGGAACATATTACAGAAGAAGTATCCTTGCTGCCTCCACTTGAAAATGTAAACACTTCTTGAGTTTATTTCTTAACTATTTGCCCTGCCTCCTTCAGCTATTGCAGGTATTTTGACTGGGTAGTACAGATATTCATGATGAGGGGCATCTTCCTGCTTTGCAATACCCACAGTCATACAATATGAGCACAGCAACCTCCTTCTGCCTTAGAAAAGACTGATCTGTCAGTCCTGTGACACCCATCAGTTATCAGATATTTCTGAAACAGATCTGTCAGTTGCTCATCTAACATCATTTGTCCCGATGGGAGGTACAAGTGGATAACTGCTGTGTTAGCAGAGAGCGCAGAATGGCAGCAACAGAGCTGATGAGTGAAGCAGTTGGTGCTGAAGGCCAGATGTCCATGCTGCCCACAGCTGGGAGCCACTTTGAGCCACCTTCAGGCACCTAGGGCTGGCCAAACAGCAGAGGTGTACCTGCAGAGCCCAGATTCTGCTTGGTTTCACCCAAAAGGGAGATACTTTGCACTCTCTTGGATTACTACATAAATAAGGGACATGTGTCTTTTTGGTTCTCTGCTACATACAGTTTGTCAGTTATGTGAAAAGAAAAATATTTACATCAGCAGAACTAGAAATTCTGAAATATATGGAACATTATTTCTAACAACCTGAGAGAAAATGTTGCCTAAAAGCAGTTCTTGTCTTTTCTTTAGCAAAGCTAATCTTAGTGTTCATTTATTTTCCAAATTACATTATTATTCAATAGAATATGATGCCAAGGAGAAGAAATTACTCAGTTCCTGGCAAACTTTATCCTCATCTTGTTCAATAATCATGATTATAATTATTTGATTCATAAGTCACATTAAGATTTTCCCTATGGTAAAATTAAATACAATGAGAAGTGAATGATCTGTTCCCTAAATGCAAAGCTAAAAGCAATACATATTGTTCCTACATAAAACAACCGTATTTATGCTCCAGATAGTCAATAACTGAATCAGAAAAAAAACCCCAACAAACCTATTCTGATGAACCCTGGCATTCAGTACTTCCTTTTTTTTTTTCTTTTTTTTTTTTTTAAAATTCTATTTAATAACAGACAAAATATGAGTCCAAAAATTTAAAGCATTGAGAACTCTATCTATGGAGACCCTACAACGTCAGAAAGATTGATACTAAATTGCTGGATGCAGAGTAATCAATGTCATCTGAGAGATTAGGATCCAAGAGACAAACATGACATTGAACAGATGAATTTGTGCCTTGTTTTATTCTAAAACATGTGCCATCAACTCTTTACATTTCCACCAGACTGAAGGGGACCAGCTTTAGGACTAAAAAGATACTTTGGTGTGAACATTTTGCTGAATGAGGTTATCATATAAAAGCAGAGGCCAGGCATAATTTGCTGAGATTTTGTTTTATCAGATGGTAAATTCTTAATACAGGAGGGTATACTCTGAAAACCAGATACCCAAAGAAAGTATCTGTGGCTACAAACAAAATGTAAAAAAAAAAAAGTATCCTCTTAGTTCACTATTGCTACTGAAGATATGTTGGGCTGCACCAGGGACACCTTCTGGGGGAAGCAGGTGAACTGTACTAAAGTCAAATAATCTTTTCCCTTTTAAAGTGAAACAGATTATTTTTGGAGGAGGAGTGCAAGCTGCAGCACGTGTGCTCAGGGCTTGACACATTCCTGAACCCAACAAAAGGCACAGAAAATAAGAAGTAAGAAATGATGCAATGACTCAGATCAAAAACTTGCAGCCTTGGGAGATGAGTGACTGATGTGCTGAGAGATGAGTGGCTGATGTGTTTATAAAAGGTACTGCAGTTGTTTTATAGTTGTTTGGCATTTCTGGAGGCTGAGTATTCTGGGTTTATACCTGTCACCTACAGCAGACTGAGGAGGTTTGAGGGAAGAAAACTTAATAATAAATCTGCTAAGGCTGCGTGAGTATAAAAGGGTCTGTAATAACAGAGGCAGCATTTACCTGAGGTATCTGAATTGTTTTGGAGAAATTTTCACCTACAATTTATGGTTGTGATGTTCAGCAGCTCACCAAACCTAAAACATGCTTGATTATGCTTGAATAACATTTATTGCTTTAATCAAGGTTATGCCATGTCCATGACATGACTCTTGGGGAATGAATGTCCCCACCACTATTTTGAAAGCAAAATTGGTTAAATGCTGGGATCATTAAGCATAAAGAGGATGTGTAGTCCTATTCCAGTTACCATAGAGCACAATAATAGAAGGAGTCTATCAGAGAGCAAATCAATACAGCTAGGTAAGCTACATCGTGTCTGTCTCCCAAAGCATATTTTCTGTAGTATGCTGAATGAAAATAAGTCTACATTATATGTGACACTACATCATTTCAGTTTTCTGTCAACACACGTCCTCCTGTAAGAACTCAATTTTCCTAAAATGTGAGGAAAAAAACCCCAGTTTTCTGTCTTGAGTTTTGCCAGTAAGGTCCTTTTTTAGGATCATTTTCTGTTAGCTTGGGAAAATTGAGGGTAATTGCCTTGAGTAGTATGAAACAGGGAGACCTATGAAGATAGAGCAGGAACATACCACCATGTCACCCTTACTCTCCTATTAGTGGACAAAAGCAGCTCTGGCAAGGTAAGTTCATCTGATTTGAAATGCACTGGGCTAGAAAGCCACAAAGCCCCTAAGGGCTGAAATACCTTAGGTGGGAAAAAGGAAATTTGAGACAAAGCCTTCAAAGCCATGCTGGGCCCTGAGAAGTACTGCAAAAAAAACGATTGCTTGGCCTGATCAGGCCCCTGCTGCCTGAAAATGAACCTATGAAGTGACATGTATTTCCTTGTTAATTTCTCTGTCTTGTTTCCAGTGGACTAGATGTCAGGAATCCATGTCTATCTAGTTTATGCCGAATTATTTCATTTTTATTGGTGGTGGCCAAAGAAAAAGGTTATCAGTGGTGAATACACATTCTCCCAAATAAAGGACTTAATCACCTGGTTCAACATAGAGCATCACGGGAGCAGCAGGTTTAAAAGAAAAAGTTTTGAATAACCTAACTTCACCTATATGTATGCATATGTCTGTATAGTATGTGTAAGAGCTTATATGCCTGGTATGCCTGGGGAATAACAATTATTTCCTCAAAGAAAAGACTATGTTCTCTTTTTGTGCCATGAATTTACCCCTTGAACTACACATGGAAGAACATTAAGGTTTACAAAGCTATTATAACAGACAGATTAAATTTCTTGGGGATATGTATTTTAATTGATATCCATAAAGGCAGTGCAGTAAAGGTTATCTTGAACTGTATTTGGAAATCACTTTCATAACATCACTTAATTCTTCTGGAAATTATCTTTAATCAAAGAAACTCTTTGCTAATACTATTACATATATTTTATCTGAAAGTGACCCTATTTTGTCTTTCTGTGACCTTATCTTATGCATGATCCAGCAAGAAGGGGAACTCATTTACTTCCCACAGATCCTTTAACTTCATACATCTTGCATAGATTTTCTATCCTCAAGCAGACTAACACAAGCATATAACCACTTGCTATGATATACTGAAATATCTGCTCAAAAAATAACTGGCACATGATGGTGTGCTCAAGCAGCTCATTACAAAACATTAGAAAAATGAGAAAGAAAGCTGATTTTTTTTTTTCCTTCCATTTTCGGGAAATTTAGTTTATATGGGAGAGAGGTGAGTTGACAGAAAACCAAAATAATATTGTAGTGTCACTTACTACATATAATATAGAATAATTTTCATAATTAAAATAGAAGAAGATAAAAACTCTAATTTTTGTCCTGTAGCTCCAGGTCACCTCTCTTCCTAGCCACAGGTGGACAGCCCACATTCATTCCTCCATCGGAGGCACCGTTTGCCTCCCTTCACACTATTGGGTATCCACAACCTGAATGATGCTATTGTGAGAAACAGCACTCTAAAAAACTCTCTTGGCTGTATAAGAACATCACCATCTCATGGATGCATTATAATATCTTGGAAGACAATTTGACTGGCAGCTTTGGCACTTAAGTTCATGTTTTCCCTCCTCCCTTGTTAAAACCCACGGGCTGTTTGGCTGCACAGGGCTGGGGGGAAGCAGGAGAGTACGAGGGCTGTAGAGCTAGCACCCTGGAAGCCAGAGGTAGCCCCTTTCCAGCTACAGGAGAGACAGGGGATAGTGAAATTTGCCACAGAGGTCCTGCTTTGAGGTGCAGCAATGAAGAGCAGTGAGCAAAAAAGATGGAGGGCCAGCATCCTCTTGGAATGCTGCTGAAGAGGAGGCAGAACCTGGGGGTATCAAAGGCAAGATGGGCATTAAGACTGTAGAAGAAGTCTCCAAACCAGGAGTAAAACACTCAGTGTGAGTCCCTGGTATCTCTGGTGTCCCAGGAATGTACATGATGGTCTCCCAGAAGCTGGTGGGGTTCAGCCTGGTGGGTCTTGGCATCTCTGTGAGATGACCACAGAGGTGTTCTCAGCAAACTAGCTAATGTAACACAACACCAAAAAAAGTTTGAACTGGAGAGCAAAAACTTGGGCTATAAGTATCCCATTAAAACTGTCAGCTCAAATTTGAATAGCAGTAGAGAATTTCATGAGGCTTTATGGGAAAGGAACAGAGAATAAATTGGAGAACGTGGTTGTGCCTCTGTATAAATGCACAATGTGTTTGCATCTTGACTTGTTTATGTAGTTCTGATTCTCAGAGTTCAGCCCACAGAGGACATACTGAAATTGGAATAAATTCAGAGAAAGGGAGTAGGATGGTTATTAGTATAGTGCAGCTTCCATTTAAGCACTGATTAAGTACACTAGGATGTTTTTGTTTGAAGTAGCCATAAATGAAAAGGGTACTCTAGAAAAGCATGAGTGACCTCGATAGGGTGAATGTAACAGTGAGGAATTTTAGATGAAGAAAATCATAGGCTTAAAGCAAATCAAATGAGGTTGTTTTTCCCATGATGTACAATAAAACCGTGTTACTCCTTGCTGCAGAATTGTGGCTTCTAAGTACTCTTTCCACAGGACCAAGGAGACAAATTCCAGGAAGAAAAATCCATGGACAGATATTAAAGATAAGATTTTTTCCTCCTCAAGAAGTGTCTGAGGTGCAAATATTCACAGGATGGAATGGTAGAGCCAGGACACCTCATTCCAAGCTTGCTCTATGGCTTTACTGCTCTCCAGCTGCTGGGAATCAGCTATTGATGCTCAGGGAAAAGTCCTGGGCTGCCTGTGGTTGTGATCTGGCCACTATTACCACTCTTGTGAAAAAAAAGTATCAAACAATAAGTAAACTTTTCCTCATTTTACAATAATTATTTAAATAAAAATGGAAGAGAATAATTGAAAAAAGTGGCAAACTGACAAATGTCCTACAGTGCAGTAATGGATCCCATGGTATTCATTCTCCCACAAAGATCTATCTGGGAGATCAATTTCTATACATTTCTGCATGTTTCATCCATCTATGTTGGGCTTGAGCATTTTCACCAATGATCAGGCTGAAAAAACAAGAACTTTCAGTGGAGTAAACCTGCATTGTTCAGCTTGGCAAAGGAGTCAAAACTGGTATTTTACAACTGACCCTGCCCCTTAACTCCGCTCTGCAGGCACAGACCTGATGAGAGGCCAGAGGACCACTGTGCTCATATTAATTTGCCACCTAGGATAAATACAATTTTTTTGCTTATATAGGATTACAAAATTAAATAATTGCTGGCCTTTATGCTACTGTTTGAAGAAAGTACTCCGGGACTTCATTATTCTTTTATTATTTCTTAGAATTGATTCAGATTAATCAGAAAGCTCCTGAAACCTTTACATAGTATTAAAGAGATTATGCCAGTTCATCATCATCTTTAGTCCAAGTTTTCTGACTGCATAACAAGTATATATATTTTTTCCCTTTCCCCACCAGGAACTGTACTTTCAGTGAATTAAACACATGGAGACTGAAGAGATCAGAAAAGTAGAGATGAATTAGAGGAAAAAAAAATTTAAAAAAGAATACTTGCTAAGTAACTTCAGAATATAACCTCCCCTTTAGTTCCTGGTTAAAGAAAAGCCTTGGTGAAAGCACAGTTCACTTGAACAAGTAACATGCACACTGAGACAAATATTCTGTAATGGAAGAAGGTGTTACACCATACCTTTTTTGGGTGGGTGGGGAGAAAGTGTGCTTTAAATATGAAGAAATACATGTTCTCTTGAGGCTGATATTTTTGCTCATCTTTTGACACCACATACCCTGTGATACATTTAACATATATCTTACAATTGTTGTGGGTTCAAAAACCCTAAAGAAACACATCTTACTAAATTCTGAAGACCTTTTCCATAAAATTATCATCTTCCTTTCTCAGTTGCTTTCTTTGTCTATGTCTTCTTTAAAGGTTTGTGTTTGACTACACCTTTCTCCTTCAAAAGCCTGGCATTGAGAAAACAGCACTGCCAAGAAACCCTAACCAAGATTTAGAAGAGCCCGTTGCTATGGAAATAGCCACAGCATCGTGTGTTCTATGCAACTTCTGCTGTGTTAAAAAGCAGGTTGAGAAACCCAGAAAACTCTGTCCTGAGTAAAATAAATCGAGTATCAGTGATACATTAGTGGTGAAAATTTAGCATTTATTATGTTTTCATTGGCTCTTTTACCTGTAGGCAGAGGGACTGCCTTTCCCCCAGGCAGGGGGATTGCATCAGAGAATTACTTGCACTCCAGCACACAAAATGAGTTTGCTATTTTGCTGAGTAAATGTTTAGTTGGGGTGTTGTATCTGCTCTCACATGGAAGTGCTGATACTAAAGGTGGAGAAATCATGACTTAACTCTGCAAAAAATAAGTAGTTTTTTTGAGAATAAAGTCACCTTGCTCCAGGGAAGTGTGTGCATGAGCTACAGTCAGGGCTGATGATTAGTCTCATGAACTGGTGTGGCCTCACAAAACTGCAGCCCTGTGGAATCTCAGCCCCACAGAAAGCCTTGGACAGTTTGTTCTACATCCCAAGTTAAGCTGGCTACACTGTCCAGTGATCATGTCTCTCCCACCAAAGTCCAAGACACAGTAGCCTACATCTTCAGCCCACCTGTCTGACAAGTCCTCTGCACCAGTTTTATCCTTTAGCTCACCAAAATCCTACCCATTCACTTAGTTTTGGTCTTCTAATATTCAACTGCTATGGCACTTAAATTGAGGCAAAAGCATCATGCTCTACTGCAAAAAATTGACCACAAGTTCAGGAGAAACAGGGTCTGATCCTGAATCTATTACAACATCAATTCTCAAGACTATAATAACCCTCATTTTGCTTAATTTGATCTCTAGTTAGAGGATTATTCAAGTTGAAGATACAAATCATAACTTGTGTTAATGGCTTTGGAGGTAAATCGGGTGATTTGCATGTCTCTCTGGTCCTTGCTCAGAATGTTTTCCATTCCAGGTGAATCCCACCACTTTGGCAATGCTCAAGAATGTGGAGTCAATGTGAAGTTGAAAGCTCAGGTTGTGGAATGACAGGTAAGTGAATCCTTCCAAACAAAATAAGTAGGTGAACATCCATTTTAGGACTGTTCATGGACATATGGAGCTTGTGGGTGCTACTGTAACTGTGTTCTTTACAGCAGTGGCTTTACAGCACTTCCACGTGCTATGCAGCAAAACTCTATGTACAACGTGCAAATGTTGCTTTTCTGGGTACCCTGCACCTCAATATCTGGTTTTAGAACTGGGCAATCATCTGCTGCAAAACCTTCTTGAAAAACAACATACTTTTGGAGAAGGATGTGGTATTCTATGTACAACAAAGAAAATACTATATTACACACGATGCTTAACTGAGTGGTGGCAGATAGATCTTGAAAAGTCTTTGTACTATGTGCTATGAATCCATACCTTAACACCAAGTTTATCCAATGCAGCTCCATGTAAGCCATCTCATGCCAGTGATGACTGCAATTAAACTACTTTTAAAAATTAAAACAAAATTGTCTAGTTAACTGAAAATTCTGCATCTTTTAATTTAACCTGATATGGCCCCAGGAGGGAAAAAGAAACAGGAAGAGTTAAGTCCAGTGTTGGTGGAAGGACATGCTCTAAAAGCCTGATTATCCAGATGGAATGGATAAATCTGTTACTCTTTCTCTAAATATCAACACTGCATAATTAGCAGCTGCTAAAATAATGGAAGCCAATTGAAGAAAAACATGGTGTGCTCTACGTTCATTTATTAAATACCTTATGTTTCCAAACAAAGCTTTCCATATTTGCTACAAAACTATGTAGCTTCATGCTCTACACAACTGAGCAAAGATGACAGTGCTGAAATGAGCTATTACTATTTCCATCAAGAAGATACAGGGAACTAGTCTGTGTCTTTGAGGTGAAAATATATATTCATCAAATGGAAAAGCTTTAAAAGCAGCACTATCGAAGATATCAGCATCCCGTCTCCCTTGGAGACAGATAAACCCCACATTTATCTAAATTATCTTGGTAATATGACAGAGTGATTGCTCACTAATGGTCAGTAACAGTTTTCTTTGTCATTTTCCTAGTCATTACCTCCTCAGAATGAACTCCAGAATAAACTGCTGATGCATCGTGACTGGAATATAAAGTGTACTGCTACAACAGAGTCCATTCCTATTAAACTCACGAACCCATACGATGGAGTTGTGACATTTTCATTTACAAAAAAAAATAATACCCCTCTATTACAGACCCTGATTAGCTTAGAGATATTTTATGCTTAAAGCATCAGCAAAGTAATATCTATTTTGCACAGCTGTCTTCCTTTTCTTCCCATAGCTACTCTCACGCAAGAGCCACGTTCTCTGCAAAGCAAAGAGCACTGTTCAGAGAAGGCTGGTTTTGTAGATACTGTATTTCGTGGCTGATTCAGATGCATTTTTTATTTTGGATGTTTAAGTCTATTTGCCCTTTTTCAGGAGCTGGAGAGAATTACTGATTACACGGTCTGCCTGAAACTCATTTCCCCTGCTGAGTCTGAGAAAAGCCCTCACAGAAGGCTTGTGCGTGTGGCAGCTGCTTATTGACTCCTTCTTCTCCTGTCCAAGAGTGGAAATTTTCAGTGCTGAGATCCATTGTCTTTATTTCAAATGGAATTGAGCTGCAAAGATGGAGCAAAGAAGAAACTCCAGCAGAAGGAGTGAAGGAGCCAAAGTGCTGCCACATGAAGCTGCCTGATTTTGAGATCCTTCATCATCCTAGAAAAACAGCATTAGGGTGACCAGTAAGGAGAATCGTAACTTCCCCTGTGTCACACCAAACAGCTACATACTGAGCCTTTAGGGAGTCCTAAAGGTCAAAGAGCTGGGGAAATGCTGTGGAGCTTCTATTCTACATTGTCTGAACTTTTCTACAAGAGGGAACTATATCCATTGCACAGCAAATTTCTGTGTATGTGCAAACAGTAGATCTTCCCTTGGCAGGGAATGTATTTACCTGAGAGGACAATGAAGGACTGGCATTGAAAGAAAACATTTTTCCCTGCCAAGGTGTCAGTGCATCCCAGTTTGTCATGTCTTTCCAAATTCTGTTTTCTTATTTTCAAAAAGGCATCTACCATCTGAATGTGACCAGTCTCCTTGTGGGTTTAGAAACAAAACATGATTTTGCAAATCAAGTAACTTAATGAAATGTTTTTAAATAAAGCTAATATGCCTAAGAAGAATAACTATTTGAAGATGGAGATCAGTTCAGATGCCAATGAGATGGGTAAGATTATTTTCACTGTTTATTACTCTGGTCTTGGAACACATTCAAGCACTTGAAGCTTTGAAAACATATATATATAGCAATAAAGAAGCAGTAAAAATATCAGCAGGAACCACCTAAGTATGTGTGGGAGAGGTGACAGGAGGCAGGAGTAAAGGGAGAAGGAGTTTAAGCTAGCAAAGAAATTTTCCTCTCCAAAATAATTTGAATGCAATAAGAAATTAATCTGTTCTATATATTTCCCCCTATTATGAGTTATTTTTGCCTCTGGCTGACAATCAGTTCTGCTGACAAAGACCCTAAACCTTCAAATGTCTTGCATCACACTCTTACACGAACTAAAAATCTGCATTTAAATTTAACAGAGGGTGTAGGAAAAGATATTGTGTAACACTGGTAAATTTATCGACTAGAAAAGTGGCAATGGCTAATTTATAAGAAAATAATTTAATTCTTCAAGGTGATTTAGACTCTGCCTTTTATCACTCTGCCTAGGAACTGAGAAGGCTACATAAGTGCAATAGCTCTTCCCAAAATGCACAGTAGATCTGCAGACAGATGTTTTGAGCCTTAAGGAGAGTTTAATCCATGTTTGTGCAATCCTGAACCCAAGCTTCCCAGAGGCCTTGCCTGAGGGGTGAAATAAGGCAAGGGAAATAGTAATACTACAAAGAAATATCTCCATCCCAGTTTGCAAAATGATGAGTCTGGTAAGAAACCAGCCACATGCCTGAGGACTGCCCCACTGCTGTGAGACTGGGGTGACAAATGGGATTTTCACTCATGAGCCAAAGGCTGGGGGTACCTCAGGGCATCTCCTCTGGAAATGAGAGCACAGAGTAATCACCACTGACCACTCAGCAGGTGCTTCTCTTACCAGAGTGACCTCAGAAGTGGACAAAATATCCCTTAGTTTTCAGCATTATGCATATAGTTGTATTTGAAAGGAAACTTAATTTATAAGGAAAGAAGTTTTGGTATTTTGAAAATGAACAGGAGGCCTTTTTGACCTTAAATGACACGAGCAGTTATCTAATCCTCTCAGAGCACCCTTGTCACGCCACATGAACAATTTAGAGGAACTGCAGGCCACTCTAAAATCAGGGGGCATATGATTAGCATTAAACCGAAAAACATTTTAATCCAGCTGCAAGATTAAAAGGCTGCTGAGAAACAAAGCTGTGTTCCCATCTCCCACTGTAGGAAATGTTTCACTCAACAGAGACAGGAAGCTCTGGAGAAGAAACACCTGAACTTTGGGCTGGACAAGAGCGTGCTTGGAGGGTTTTTCAGCTTTTGTACATGCAGCTATCAGCTTCAGGGAGGTTGCTTCAAACCTGCATCAGTGTCCCTGAGAGCAGAGTCTGGTCTCCAGCCCTCAGACCATGCCCAGTTCACAAATGGCTTAGCTGTAGCTCCCTAATAGAGAGGCTTACAAATAAGTGGCTCAGCTTGGTAAAAGCCACTTTATAAGCTGCCTGCTACAATACAAAGCTTCCTTCTTTGATTAAAAGGTACTAGATTTATAGGAAGACATCAGTGGAAGGCCTGCCTATTGTTTAATGAAAGCACACTGTTTTATGAGAGCAGAAAAGCCAATTAAAATGTATAGGTTGAGTCAAAAGTACTTTGATGGAAATGGGAAAAAAAAAAAAAAGTAATTTTAGAAATCTGTAAATTATGAACTACATCCTGGACCTATAGAGACAAACTGAGCCCTTTAAAAAAATCTCTCCACACTTATAAACTGTGAGCATGGGGCTGAAGTTATCCTATTTAATTATGATAACTGACAATTATGACATCATCCTGGGCCAGCTCTTTGAGCAGTAAGATCGGAAGTGCTCTGAAAATAACTATTTCTCAAGGCAAGACTGAGGGATCCTGGGTGATGAGGCTTCTGATTTTTGCACCACAAAGAAGTACCTGACATTCCTAAATCCAGGTCATAGGGTGAAAGTACCAGGAGCTATTACTGCCAGGCTGCCAATCCTACTGTTCCTTCATTATTTTACCTGCTTAGTTGCATCTTGAGCCAAGACTGGACAGAAATTTTCTCTTATACTCTACCTGTTTGCACAGTATCTATAATACACATAATTATAAGACACAAAATCCAGAGTGCTATGCTAAAATGGAGTACCTACATTTACTCTCCCATCCATTTTCCATAGTTACATTCCAGCTAGAGCAGATTGTAATATATTGATAGACAATGATAATTCAATATCTTGCAGAAGACAGAAAAATCAAAGGGAAACTTGCAGATTCAACATCCTCATTACAAAATAATAATAGCAGAGCATAAATTTAATTGTATTTATTTTTATATTTTTTCTTTTAGAGGCATTTCACTAACATGAGACTTGATTTAAGAAAAAAATTAAATTGTTACCAGCGCTTGATGGGAAATGTGCTGGAAAAGGAGCCCTGATGCTATGGTAACAGAGCTGCATGCCTGTGTGAGCCAGACTGACACGAGAGCTGTGAAACACGGGCTTTGCTGCCATCAAGTTCTGTGAGAAAAGCCTCTGTGATTTCAAGTGTCATGAAATCACTACCTTTCTTCCTACACCAATGCAGGATAGTTTTCGTCATATTATTTCCCTTGGAGGTAAAATGTGTAAAGGAGCATGCATACAAAAGATATATATGAAAGCTACTTCTTTGAAAATACCCCATTTATTCAAGATTGAGCACCCAGATACCCACTTCTGCTTTGGCTGCTTCTTAGTTTTACTCATGTTCTTATAACCTTACTTCACAAATAGTCTGTGAAATATAAGTCCATGTAAATGTATATGCCAAAGTTCTGAAAAAGCCATGCACACATTGCCCTGTATTTACCAAGTGACCAAGAGCCTCCTGAGTCTGCATTTTCAAGGTCTGATTTCAGCCATTATAACAGGTATGTACCAACAGATAGCAATTCCTTAATATGAAGCTTCAATGATCACTACTAATTTCTGAAAACATAAGCTGCTGTCTGTGTGTGGAAGTGCTGGTGGGATCAGGGTCCAGTGGTGACTGCCAACACATCTTCTGAACAGCCCCCAAATACTTAAGGAGATTGCCTGACTTGAACTATTAATCTCTTCAATTATTTCTAAATCTGCATGTACTTTCAGACCCTGAGATAGTTTTACTGAAAACAAAGAAACACACTGAAGTTGCTAATTTTAAATTGATTGCAATTGTAAAAAAAAAAAATAAAAATTATGGAGCTAATTATGCCTAATGTTAGAACTTGATAAATGGGTCACAGCAGAGAAGGGGCAGCTTCTCTGGCAGCTCACTGCTTCTGAGGTGAGGCAGAGTTAGCTTTTACTCTAAGAATTCAGTTCTGACTCTGCATCACCAGAATTTTAGGGGAGGCTTCACCACTCTTCCTAACTTCTGTACACCCACAGAAAAAGATGCTGTAGTAGAGACCCAGTTCACCCCACATGGGAGTCTTGCTCCCTGCACCAAGTGACTGGGGGGATCTGAATGACCACAGGGATACTCCAGGCCATTGCAGTGGGGTGACTGCTGCTTCCACCACCATGAATAGGTGGAGAGGGATGGAAGGTGCTGTAACCACCAGTGGGTTTGGTCAGCCTGGGCCTCTTGTGAGGACTGTGCAGTTCCCCTGTGCTACAGGACCTGCTCAGCTTGAGCAGGATTGCACTCTGTCTCCCACATTTTAGGAGATTGCTGAACCCACCACAACAAGGGATGTGCTGGTGAAATGAGTGTGATCCCCTGTGTGGGAACCAGGGAACATGTAGATTGATGCAGCCTGCAGAAGAGGACAACTAACAGGGCCTCAAGCATAAGTAAGCAGGGGATAAAATGTAACTTTTTGGTTGCTTTAACACACCCGTTAAAGAGAACTTTACAGCCTCATGATTTTAGAATTGCTGTAGAGCAGACCTTTCATCTTTTGCCAGACAAGATAAAGATTGTGGTGCCCATTTTTTCCCCTTTAAAAGAAGCAGCCAAATGCAGACTTTGCAAATAACACTATGACCCTTAAAAAAAAAAAAAATTACATAAATATCAACCAGATGTAACAGCATTTTGGTAAAGATCTCCAAACACACAAACTTCTTTGAAGGAAACTATCTATCTTTTTGTTTGCAAATTGATACTTAGAAAGTTTTGACTAGACCTGTGTGCAGCAGCACTCCTCAGGTTATCATGGCAGCAACTTTCCTCAGAAGTGAAACAGTTTGAAAGTAAAATATTCCACCTGCAAGGTAGCATGGAGAAATGCAGAGATATGAGACAATAACAGGGTGTTGCTCATGCAACTTCATTAAGTGTCTTTACATGTTATTAGAGAACAAAAGTCAGGCTCC
>JANHGL010045238.1:0-113288 GCA_024611195.1 Ceyx melanurus | reverse complement strand
GAGACAATAACAGGGTGTTGCTCATGCAACTTCATTAAGTGTCTTTACATGTTATTAGAGAACAAAAGTCAGGCTCCAAGACCCTGGTGGAACTTTCCATTTGCTAGAAATTAAGCAAGTGCAAAGAGTAAAGCAAGAAGTGGTCCCATGTCAAGATAAGAATATTATATGGCATCTTGAAGATATTTGTAATGACTTTCAGCCCTCCCCATATTTATGGCTAGGTGCTACCCTTGCTCTCTACAGTGCCTTTTTGTTCCTACCTTGTTTCCTCCTGCAGTGCTCAGCCAGACATCCCTCTCCTGCCTCTCAGAGTGAGAAGCCAACAGCAGGTGTTGTGGGGAGGAGTACTGAGCTAATTCAAAATGTCATTTAGAGAAGGAGCAGCTGAGAACAAGTTCTCAACACTCAAATTTGTTTCTGATGTACTGATCTAAAAATAACCCTTGCAGTCTGTGAGATGTGACAGTCCATTGCAGCCTCCACCTTGCCTTTTCTCACGGTGTCCTCACAATGTCCAGGGCAGCACAGCTTCAGAGGCTCACCTAAGCCTGCCCAAGCCTTGACAAGTAAAACAAGTAGCCACTGAAAAATTAAGGCAGATCTTTACGTGTGTGTGATGGTTCAATGCAAATAGTTGTCTAGACAGCAGCCTAAGACAGATCAATACCTGTAATAAGGCTCATCATGCTCCAGTAACTGCTGCAATCTGCATAGAAAGGCTCACGCTGGACAAAGAGGAAACCTGTGCTCCTGAGGGAGAAAGCACTTAAGAGTAAATTCTCATTAGGTGAAAATAATTTGCTGATGAAAGATGAAGCCAGTTGGCAGCTAGAGAAAAGATGGGTGTATGGCAGGGAAAGAGCACATAATGGGTCCCAATAGATGCAGCTGAGTTTGTGCTGGTGTTGTTCAATGTAATCAGCAGAAAACACTTCAGCTTTGCTTCTTTCCTGTCAAGCACAGCTACTTTCAATTCCCTTTTAAGAGTTTGCCCACTATTCCTAGAGAAGAAAGACAGATCTACTGGAAAATAACTGGATTTTTTTTTCTACCTTTAATTAAATATTATAAAGAAATGTACTTCTTAGAGAAAAACGTGGTCATATTATACTGTAGGGTTTATTCCCCAAGTGGGGAATTAGGCTATTAGAGATAAGAGCATTGGTGATTTTCCATATAGATCTGATGGAATAGCTTTTTCATTTACATTTCAAAGAGGGAACAAGATGGGTGAATCATGCAAGATAAAATAAGACAGAAGAAAAGAAAAAGAAACCAAAGAAAGAAGAGCATGATAGAGCTACAAATATGTCCTAGATTTACCCTATGGGAAAGAACAGTGTTCACAGCTCATTGTACCTTCATGTCTGACAAAGGGCTATTAAAATGCAACAAATTTTGACCATTTTACTGTGGAAACAAGAGCATGAATTGCACATTCAAAGGGTGAGGTGGAGGATTTCAAATGGTTTCATTACTGATGTTGGCTTCACACTGCCATTTAATGCCTCTCTGCCTGTGTCCCTGGCAAACAGCTCTTTCTCAGCAAACCCAGGGAACAGTAGACCCACACCAGACAGAACCCAGCTCCCATTGATGTCCATGTGTCCCACTGATGTACTGGAACGCTGGACCTTGCAGAACCAATCATCTCTGGCACCGCGCTCCCACATCCAGTGGAACTCTGTCCTGATTGCTGGGGGAGCTGGTGCAGAGCAAAGCTTTGCATTCCCTCTGCTTGCTCTTGCCACAACTAAATAACTGAAATCCAGATGGGGAGGGTGTCTGTCTCCAACGGTCTGCCTCCTGCCACCTGATCTCCCAGCCATTCAGTCCCCCTCTCTGCTTTCCAGCCAGCAGCAGGCGAGAGCCAGCGAGCCCCAGCCGGGAAGGGAACAGCCTGACCGAGACAGAGTGAGTACGATGATTTAAACGGAGAAAGTCAGACAGTTGTCAATGGAAAGGAAATGAGTTGGAATCTAAATCTAACTAAAGAAGCTACCCGGATTACCGACACTGTAAATTGGATTAAAATTAAGTCCTATGAGAAAATCAATGGAAAACTATAAGGAAATAAGTCAAAATGACAGCAGAACGAGACAGACACTCTCTGAGTGCTTTATTCAAGAGAACCAGTCAGATGTAGAAAAGAAAATTTAACTGAGCCAATTCAGATCTAAATGGTAGAAAAAAATACAGGGAAATGGAAGAGATTAGAGAGAAAGCCTAAGGAAAATATTTTTGAGAAGACTATAAATCAGTATGTGAAACAGAAACGGAGGGGGGGGTGGGCAAAAAAATATAAAGGAAAATAAAGAAGCAATTTTAGTTATATCTCAAAGCAAGTGAAATCAAGTGTCTGTGAACATTTTTTTTTTACCATGCATTTGTTTACATAGAAGTAGACTTTGATTGACATGCAGGTGTTGTTTTTCAGAAGACAGGCTTATTAGTTTGGAGTTTTTTTGCCCTGTATATGCAGTTAGAAAGCTTCTGAAATGCATGTGTCACTCCATGCTCTGGAAAAATGTCTTCCCCCCGACCCCACTTCTCTTTTACAGGTTCATTCATTACAGAAGTGCCGTCCCAGCCTGTGGGCAGCTGGAGCTGCCTGTGTCTTGCCAGTCTCCTCCAAGGGGCCAGGGTGCAGGGAGCCTGTCCCAGTGAAAGCCTTACCTTTCCTCGGCTACACCTACAGTACCACTGGATGTCACTGTTGTTTCATAAAAGACAAAATCTTACTGACAACCTTTTGACAGATAATGTTCTGTAAATAAATATGTATTTATATTCCCTTCTCTGCAACTGTTCTGCACAACGTTGTTGTAAGAACGCCTGTGCGCTTCCCTGCCTATCACTCACATGTCTGATGACTATTTTTTAGTGACTGTGTTTATGGATCTTTTTGTCTCTTTCTAAGAGGCATCCTTTTCATAAAATAGTGCTTTCTGCTGTGGTAGATATAGTGTGGCAGATCCTGCCATAATGCATTTCAATTTTATTTTCGATCTTCTTTTTTTTTTTTCTTTTTTTTTTTCCATTTGTATTATTTGCTCGGAAATATTTTGATTCCCTGCAGCTGGACTGATTGCAGCTGCGTTCGGGAGGAGGAGTGAGCTGCCTGCAGGAGCAGCAGCCGCTGATGTCTGTCTGTCTGTCTGTCTGTGTGTCTGTGCAGCCCCGGAGAACCAAGCACTGCCGGCAGGCAGCGCTGCCCGTAAATCAGGATTACCCTGGAGGTGGCTGTTTCTCTCCACTGTTACAGAGGAGTGTGCAGAGACTCTGACTCTAAATCAGGCACCTCCTGTGCTAAGATGCTGTAAGAAACACAAGAATTTCTTACAGAGGGAAAATATTTAATTATTTTTTTTCCCCCGCTGTTTGCCCGAGGTGGTACTCAGCCGGCTAAATGAAGACATATAACTCTCTTTAAAGTCAGTGGAGAGGAACAGGCAATTCCAGGAAAGTGATTCACCCCATCAGAAGGAACAGTTCTAGCAGAGAGGTCAGGTAGGTAAAGGCTTACAGGCACCTATTTCTGCTGACTGACACTGCAGAAGCCTTCAGTGACCAGCTGAGGGGTCGACTCATCAGTCAAGAAGAATCCTGCCGATTTGACCTGGTATAGCTGCCTCTACAGATTGGTTTTGGATTGGGTTTTTTTTTTTAAACAGTATGTAGATCTTTCCTACATAAACTTCACTGTTACTGGTCTTT
Source organism: Ceyx melanurus (assembly GCA_024611195.1). Taxonomy (NCBI): domain Eukaryota; kingdom Metazoa; phylum Chordata; class Aves; order Coraciiformes; family Alcedinidae; genus Ceyx; species Ceyx melanurus. The sequence goes on along the minus strand of JANHGL010045238.1, from coordinate 109,568 downwards.
GAGTTATCCTTGTATGTATATATCCCTAATGCTAAACATGCCCGAAAACACATGGAAAGCTGAGTGACCCATCCCAAACCACCCACAGAAGCTGTGCCATCCTCCTCCTGACTGAGAATGGTTCAAGAGAGCCCCTGTTGAAAACACCAGGAACTGATCTGTGAGCTTGGCACTACGAACAGTGACATTCCCATGCCCAGCAAGGCTCCCAGTGCCGGTTCATTATCAGTACTGCAGCCTCAGCATAAAAAAAACCCATCACACGTCTTTTCTGCTGGTGGCAGGCATATAAAACTGAGTTTCACCACGGTCCCCAGCTCCCAAAAGCTTATCTGGTGTATGAAGGACAACAAAACCACTGTTAGCTACAACATGACATGAAATACAATGCTAAGGAAGTGGTCCTCTATTTGCATGAAAATAGACTGACTCAGAGAGATGTTCTCCATCTCACACACGTATGAATTTCAAGCAACAGTGTTACAGACTTCCTTAAGTCTTCAGTCCCCTCAGCCAGCACAAATGGTCCTTGAACTGAGGTAGCAGCTATGGACTTCTGTACAGAAACAGAGTATCAGAGTCCAGCTCCTTGAGCAAATCTGAACAGTGTAACTAAGGAGAATAAAATTTCTAATAGTTGTCTGAAGCAATGGGAGAGAACTAAAAGAGACAAAACTTGATAATTAAAGCCTAATTATGCCAGGGAGGAGTTAACAAACTTGGGGCTAAATGTCATGAATGCAGGCTGGTCTAAGAGACTTGATAATTTTAGTTAAATTTATGCTGAAATCACTAGGTTTTGTGTGCAAATTGAATAGGAGTACTCCTCAGTCCCTGATGGTTCTAGCAGTGCTATTTTCATTCTGTATCCATAAATAAAGAATTGTAGGATGCCTGCCATCATTTAATAGGGCACAGCAAAATGTGTGAATCATGCAAAGCTAGTTTCAGGGAATCAAAACAATAAGGCATTTCCCAAAAATGAGGCTTCCAGGAGTAACTGCTTGATATGAAACTCCTCTGGGCTGTGACAGGCAATTTCTCTATTTTCTCCACTGCACAAACCTCTACCATCACCTGCATCTTTGGGCTACTAGTATCTATCAAGAGAGAGGAAGGAAACTTGTCTCTGCAGGGTATGCACAGGCACCCTACTTGCATCTTTTGGTCTTGATTGCCATCAGTAGGCTTGTCAGCCAAGTACACCCTGCTCACCCTGTAGGCACGATGCTGATCGGTAGCTGCCCTCAAGCCGAGACCGCTGTGGTGCCTGTCCAGTGGCAGCCTACACGAACAAACAAAGTAGAGCCACGTATAAATTATGTGTAGAAAAGGAAGCAGCATGCAGAGCACTGGGAGAGGTGCTGCGAGATGTGGGGAAGGGTGAGACCACAGCCCTGTACCTCCTCCAGTGCTGCTCTGGTTGCACTGAGTAACAGCTGAGTAACATCCCTGCTCCCTCTCTTTCTTTACCCGGAATTGCGGCTCCTCAGGCCAGAAGGCAAAGCTAAACATAGCCGTTTTTTCCATATGCATCTTTATATACAGTTGTGCTGCTATTATTCCTATCACATAAAACGTGACTAGCGATCTACTGAAGATGGAGCGGACCTAATCCTGCCCGGGAGAGCTCGCTGAGCTGCTTCACGGACCACGTCCCCGTGGCTGCCGCGGAGATCTGATCTGCTTCACACTCACGGTTCGGGCACCTAGAGATTTTCACGGGCGGGGAGCTGAGAAACGCTGCTCCTTCACGCTCCACAGCACCGGGCAGCTTGGATGTCGGCACAGCCCGCCCTGGGGCCGGGCCGACGCGGGAGCGGCTCCGCGCCCGCCTGGAGCCCCGCAGAAGGGAGTCCCGCAGGCAGGAGCCCGGCGCTGCGGGAGCATTTCGGGGGGCAGCCGTGCCCCGAGCGGGGGTGGGAAGCTGATAGCATGGCTGTGCGGCATCCTTTCAGAAAGCTTTCTGCGTTTGCTGTTATCTCCACGAGTTAAATTGATGCAAATTAAACGTGGCTGGTAGCGGCTAAATAGGTATTTCTCGCCAAAAATATCCGCTCTCTGAGGTCTCCACCTCTCCTGCGTTTGTAAACTGCATCAGATGCCGCGTAAAAGTCATTCTCCAAAATGTGCTGACGCTGATACCAGTGTCAGGCAAGAAGTTCACAGCCCTCCCCGATTTTTCCTTTTTCATGGTTTTGGGGTTTTGCTTTTACATTTCTAAGCAATTAATTTTTTTGGCTCCCACGTAGGATCAACAGGTGTAGAATGACTGGCACGGCCCTGATACACTCCAGCTGGTTGCTGCTGATAAAGTAATCCTGCCGGCTGAGGGGCATTATCTCCAATAAGCTTAAGAGGCAGCAGCCTAATCTATTTGCAAGAGAGAACAAACCCTGAAGCCAACATTGTTATTCCACGAGAACAACTGGCCACAGACAGCACTTTCACAGGCGCGGTGGGAGGCTTTTACCCAGCTATTTTGCCCCTGGGAGTGATGATTCACCCAGTGCAGTCGTACCCCCGCTCAGAAGAGGGAAAAGCTTTGCTTTGTGAGTAACTTGCTCCGCAAAGCCGTGATTTCTGCATCAAACCAATTACCGTTTTGCTACTTTAGCTCCATAAAACTCTTGGGTCCCTATTTAATCTTTCCCAAAGCAAGAGGAAAAGATGACTGTTGGATTCGTGTTGATAATAATTATCCTCCCCGCCGTAACGTCCATAAATCTCTTGCGGCTGTTGGATTCTGAACGTGGGGTGTGCTCGGGGTGCCCTCTGCAGATGAAGGGCTGCGTCATCCCCTCCGTGCGGGTTTGGGAGCGTGTCGGCACGCAGAGCATCACCTTCCCCTCCCCTCGGTGTGTTCTCCTGGCTCCCGCCGTGAATCACAACGTGACACGTCGAGAGTCACAAACCCACGCCTGCCCTTTCCGTGACCACTTAATGGGTTTTCAGCCAACAGCTTTGGGGTTTATTTTGCCATTTCTGTCCTTAGCTTTCACTGTGTGCTCACCCTGCCCAAATACATCCCGTAACTTCCCCCAGCCCACCACAGAACCGTGTGCTGAATTCTCAGCAGCCGAGCTGCCCCGCCAGGGAGACCCTGGTGCGGGGGAGCCACGGGGATGAACATCCCGCACCCTCTCCCCTGGGCTGGGGACAGCGCGGGGGGCTGTTTTGAAGTCAATCTCCACTTAAGGAGGGGGCAGCGCTGGGGCAGCCCCGTCTCCCCACTCGCGGGCGGGGGTTATCCCGGTGCCATTGCCACCCGGCTTCGCGCTCCAGTAACGAGCACAGGCAGCAGCCGCGGGAGCTACCGCACCGTTGCATCAGACAAAAGTGATGCTTCTGTCAGCTGCAGGCATTTCTGCTACACGCGTGTACAGCCAACACACTTGCCTGTGCCCGAGCAGGCATCGGTCGGCGGGGAGCATACGGGCTCTCTTGCAGCAGGAATAATTAAGCTTTTCCGTTTTTATACCTTTGAGCAGCTGCTGGTGTCAGAGACGACACCATCTGCTGGTGAGCTAAGCGAAGGAGCTCACAGCAGAGAGGGAGGATTTCTGCCATCATGTCCCCTCCCGCGGCAAGGAGGTTTTGCGGAGGTGTCTCGGTCACTTCTGGTGCCTGAGACTCGCCGGGGGCACTGGGAGACTCTTGCCTTGCCAGCCTGCTGTGAGGAATCCCTGTGTCTCCAGCCGAGGCACCCCAGAATGTGCTGGAGGGAACAACACTGTCCCATGCAATGAAGACATGATGATGCCAAGGTGATGGCCTTGTTGGGAGATCCCAAAGTAGAGTGAGAAATACACCACAGGAGGAGGGTGAGCAGGTGACCCAGAAGAGGTGCTCCTCACAGGGGACCTGTGGTAGGAGAAAAGGCTGCTTTTCATGGGGTGTTGTAGCAGCAATGATGGGCTACAGCTGGTGCTCACCCCTCAGCTGTTGAGGGAAAGAGGTCAAGAGCTTCACATAAAAAGTGCATTCACCCAATACACTTTTCCAGCCAGCATGGTTTATGGCAAGCATGGGTTTACTAGATGATGATTTACCACATATGCTCAGCTGAGGCATTCCTGTTTGCACCAGAGAGAGCAAGTGAGGAACAAATGAGCATCAGTGATTATATGGCCCAGTTTGTACAAGGCTCATGTACATGCCTTTTTTGACAAGCACGAGGCACAGAGGTGATGGAGAGGTCTGAGTGCTGTCATCCCATCTCAGACAGAAAGTAGAAGTCAAAAATTTGGATTACTTTTGCACCTGGGTAGCTTAATTGGTGTTAATTATGTGGTGGAAATGGAGGATCCATGTAAGCAAGATTCAAATCAGACATTAGCATTTAGCTCTGCTTCAGGTCCTCTCTATAGGGTTGTTCTTGTCAAAGTGAACAGAGAGGAAAAAACCTAAATAGTGATTAATGGAGAACAGTCCGTATTTAATCACAGCTTTCAATTCAGACTTTATAATTTAAACTTCAGTAATTGTCTTCATGATTTTGGCATCTGCTCATCCCAGCCTACACACTATCTTTGAACTAACAGCATGGCTTATCTTTGCAATTAGGCATTCAGTGTAGCAACAAATCTTCAATTTGGTGTGAGTCACTCAGCTGCTAAATCAAACAATGTGTCACTAAACAAACCAGTTTCCTCCTGACCCCATATGATGATAATAACGACTTGTGAAACTGTCTTGAGATGTCTTTGGTATAATTTTCTGGTACTTTCTGACACACTCGTTTTCATAAGTATAATTGGGTCCTGTGCTGGAAACGGGACACAGCAGTACACAAACAACTGATAGTAGTTATTATTATGGAAATGCAGGCAATCCACCTCAAAACTAATTGCTAATACAGCAAAATAACTTTTTAAAAGTAAGAGCTGCAACTGCATCAGCTCTGGTGTGTGGGGATCTGGACTTTGGCTATGGAGATGGGCACTGGTGGTGCAGATGGGAGTCCCATGCCTCCTATGCCAGCCACAGGCCTGCTGCTTTGCACCACAGATGTCTGCGTGTGCAGTCATTGTCAGCAATAATCTGTGTTCTTCGGCTTGATGTAGTCATTTGGTACCAAAAGCTTACAGTACCTAGAAGCTCCATCTCTGCACTCAACCAGAGAAGAGCAATGCTGGAGTGGAAGTTGGGATGTGCAGCCCCAGGGCAGGCTGGGCTCCCAAAGCACGCACCACTATTTCACACAACTGGAGTTTCTCAGAAGCTGGATTTGGAGTCTTGGTGGACACAGACTGTTGCTTACACTGTCAGCACTGCCTCGTTGAAGTCACACGCCCCTGAAGTCTGTAACACACAGAAATTGATGATGTCATTTTGGGTGCTTAGACTTCTAGTGCTCTGTATCCTTGGCTCTGGAAGCCACCAGAAGTCTACCACAGCTCTTTCTCAACCACAGCTGAAAACACCTGAGAGGCCTTTTACTTCAAAGGTCCAGCTTTGGGACATGGAAGCAGCTCTGTGTGCGTTTTGTTGTTAGCTGCTGATGCAACGTAGTCAGTGGTCCTTTTCTCAACCCAAGCTGCAGCATTGAGCTGACACTGCTTCCTGCCACCTGGGTCTGTATTCTTAAGGGCTTGCTGCACCTTGTAGAGGCTTATCTAGCAGAAACTCTATTGCAATGTTTTTAGTGACACACTTTCTCCTTAGCTGAAGGGATTCAGGTAGAAAGTCACTCACCTTCTTTCCTATTCCTACCTTTGATACAGCTCTTTGTCCCTTGGCAAATGCTCATTCCACTCCCATAGTGAAGTTAACATGCACAGGTAAGTTCTCGTGTCCACATGCCAGCTGGTGGCAGATGAATTTGCACCTTTTGTACAGCACAAAATTAACTTGGCAATTTGAAAAATGTGGCCCAGAAGCTGTGCAGGAGTCAAGATCACATAGTCATGGTGGCTTCCTGCATTCACACAAACCTGTTCATGTAATCACAGGATTTAATTGGCTTCGTTTGGTTTTTCATTGCACTGCACTGCTTTACTTCAGTTCTCCAAATTATTTCTCAAGGTAAAAATTCACCTTTTGCCAAGGGAAGAACTTGTATGAAGCAAGAGGATTCAGCATTATATATGGGCCATTGCCTGCCTGAATGAACAAATGAACCCTAATAAATAGGCAGAAGAGAGCCACTTACATAATTTCACATTTCAATCACTGCAACTAAGGTGAAATAAAATAAAGTCACTTAATTTTGATAGCATGACAAGAGAAATAGGCTTCATGCTCTGTATTCTCTTTAATTATTGCCTTTGTCTGGCTCAGAAGCTACATGAGGTACAGGGGATGCTATTACCTACAGCAGAGCTGCTGATCTGTGAAAAAAAAGCAGTGTGACCAGATGCCAGCAGGGAAAAGGCAAGAGTTAAAAAAGCAGTTGTTTCTCATAGCAAGACAGCAGATTTTGGGATTGATGACATTCACCACAGAAAAGGCAATCACTTAAGAGACCCTGTAGGGATGACAAATCTCACCTGTTTTGATCAGATACATTTTTGAAGTTTAATTTTGCAAATTTTCACCTTCTTTTATACCACCAGCATCACTTCAGCAGCCCAGGACCTTACAACTGGGACTTAGACTTTAATTATCATCTCATCCCCCTCAGTTGGGCATACAGTGCAGGGAATATGCTGTTATTATTCCTTGAAGATGCAAAGTGATGACTTCCTGGGTTGGAAGTTCTTTCCTATCCACCTGCCTCAAAACACACAGAAACATCATTTATGACATTATGAATCCTTCCAACTGATACACAAATGATGTGCTGGGTGGAATGACCCGAAGGAAGCTTCCCAGAGGGACATGCCATGTCATCCAAGCATCTTTGCTTCCTTGGCTTTGGCAACGTGTGATCCTGGAAGGTTCCTGTAGGGGTTACCAGGCCACTGCAGAGCAGGGGGACAAACTGAACTGCTAAACTCTTAAAGCAAAAACTGGTGTTTCAACACCATTTCCATGGCAACTATATAATACATTGACAATTGTAAGAAATGTTGTCAAGAGTGAAGTGCCTGAGGGCAGTGAAAAGCTGACAGGGGGACATGTGTAGGATGCTGGAGCTGGTGGCAGGAACTGGAAACCGAGGTCCCAGTGTGTGCTGAGCTAACAGATTACATTTTACATTTCCAGGGTGTGAGAGTGATGTGGCAGGCTGGAAGAAAAGATTTTTTCAACTGCTTTGTACAATTTATTTTAACTTCTCATCTTGTCAAAACAGCACTTTGCCCAGCCTGACAGTTAGTACAACTTTATGGGGTTGTTCATATGGTTTCCTACCTGTACGCTGTCAACTCTCACAAGATTTTCAAGTTTCTTTTAATATTTTGTCTTCTTCTAAAATCTCAGCTACAGGAAATAAGGGGCACTGTCAGCATTTTAGCTTCTGCTTTATTTTATAAATCTTAAATAATTACAAAAATCCTCAATTGCAATATTTGAAATGTATCCTTGTAATTTGGAGGATGACATAATATTTTCCAGTACTTAACTTTCAAAATATTACAATGCTGCTGCAGAAAGGCCTGAAATGCTCAAACACTATGGCTTTCATGCCAAATAGAAGCTTCATGTTCTGGATGGCATATACAGCCCAGTGCAAACATTTACTTGTATCTGACTAGCCTGCTCTAAACATTTGTGATACTATTGATATCTTTGCTTCCTTTGCAGTTTTTAATTATCCTAAAGTTCTGTTCCATTTCAAAGACAGCCATTAAGTGTAGTCAGCATTCAAATGAAGACAATAAACCTGAGAATATCTTCAAGTGCACCAATAACTCAATTTTTATTTCTTAGCAGAATGAAACGAAGTTTTCAGTAAGTCAGGACCAGCCTGTAGCAGTGGCTAAAAGGAAATCCACAACTTTTAACAGCAGTAGCATTAGGTAACTCTAAGTCACTCCATAAGTGCCCCTGTGCTGGCCAGACAACCACAGTGCTGCCTCTCTTCCCAGAGGACACAGAGACAGCTTGGGGTGATGCTGTCACTCTGCCAGCTCCACCGGGTGCTGCAGCAGGTGCAGCAGCAGGTCCTGCTTCTCTGCCCTGTTCCATCACCCTCTGCCTCACTCTTCCCCACTCAGGGCCACATTCTGGAAGCACACACTAGTTTACACAGAGAGGCTTAGGTAACTCTAATCCAGCTATAGTTGAACAAAAGAACATAGACTATCCAGCTTCAAGGAGCTGACAAGAAGCATCAAGCCATTTAGTGCTGAGGCACAGGAACTGCCTAGCAGGTCTGGTCTTTCAAACCTTACAGTTCACATCTATTCCCCAGCCAGAGGGCAAAGGGAACTGGCACCTTCATGAGTGGTTACATCTGTCAATGGCTCTGCTTTCTTCCTTTTACATACAGAAGCCTGAAGCAAAATTACCTGGATATGGTGGACAGGTGGATGCTGCTTTAATATCAGCAGATGCTGCCTGGTGTAAGAACAGGACGTTCCTGAGCTTTGCAGTTTTATCACCAATTTCACTTGCTCAGGAGTCCAAACACACACATATATATAACCTGACAGAGCTCTAACATGTTTGCTGTGGAGTAAGTGGGTAACTGGTATCAGAATACTGAGAGGGCAGCCAGTAAAGGCAATGCACCTGGGCTGTATAGTACAGGAAGGAAACACAAATGCATCATAAATCTGCATTGTAGAGCTGCAAGGCACCCATGCTTACAGCTGGCACATTTCAGGATGTTGAATCGCTTATATTGAATACCCATAAGGATAAGCAAATTGGTGATTACAGCATTTGATTTACACAGTCATCATGCCACATGTCCTAGAACATTTAGTCACCTACTTTACACTTGTACAGAGATGCACCAATTTTAGGAGCAAACATTTAAGGTGGAGCTTTAAAATTATGGGTTTTTTTCCATGAGGTATGGTACAGCAGACTGAATTCATGTTTTGGGCATTGCAGGGAAGGGCATGGGCTGTCAGAAGGAAAAGTAAACTAAGCTGGCTCCATCTAACTTGTAGTACAGAAAATACTCATGGTAATGAATTTAGTATCTCAGGGAGCTTCTTTAAAATGACAACTTAACAGCTACCATAATCCCTTTCTGAAGCCAAAATATGTCAGCTCTGAGGCCTCCATCTCTGACCCATCAGCCCTGTGCAGCCCTTCAGTATCCAGCCTTTCTACTGAGCATTTGGTGCCATAGTATATTTTGCAGTCAAGCTTACTTACACTCACTTGCCAACTGTGTTCTGGCACCATCTATGATCCTGAAATTCTCCTATCTATTATGAAATGAGGGACGTGTGGATAGACCAGAGGGTGCTGCAGATACCCATGGTATCAGGGTATTGACAGAGAAACCTTTGCATGCCCCCCAAACAGGAGGAGAGGCATCCCTAACAGAACACTTTAACTGGGGCTTCAAAATCCATGCCAGACAAGAATGTGACTACAAAGGGAGAACTCCAGAGGAAGTAACCAGCAGGAGCCTGAGACCTCAGCATTCACAAAGCTCTGGCACAGCAGGGCCAAGCTGAGGTGTTAACTCAAGTAACTCTGCCTTTATACATTCAATACACTGTGGTTTGGAGGAGTACACCAAAGGACACAAGCAAATACAGACAAAATAATCTCTACAGGCTGCTTCTTGGTCCTAATCAGCCATAATCACAATAACCATGAGGCTGTGGCTGTCCCACCAATCTCCAGGAGGAGCCTGATACACAGTTCCTAATGAAGAGCAAACATGACTGGCAGCCTGGCCCTGTGCACAAACCTAGACACAACCCAGCTCCTGTAGCAAATCTTAATGAGAAACCAGAGGAGAACGCATAAGCAGAGAAATGCTTTCCACACAAGGAAATAGGGAGGGCCAATGTTTGTATATTGAACTACCTATCCCAAGAGGCATCAGGCTGATAGCACAAACTTTTAGGTCAGTTCAGTGAATGAAGACTGATTTCAGTAGCAATTGATGACCTGCAGATTATTCAATGTGCATATTGAAACAATCTGTTGAAAAACTTGTTCTTGTGGGAAAACTCTTCCAAATGTTTCTCCCAGCTAAAGAGCACTTCACAAGTATTAGTCATTCAGGGAATAATATCTACCTCTATGAAAAAGACAGTGACCTCCACGAAGAACTACTAACTGCAAAAGCTGGATTCAAGCCTCCATGGACTCTGGGGCATCTTGGAGCAGAGAAACGAACTTGCTGGTTATCTCTGGACCAGGTATCTCCCAAATGTACAAATTTCCCTCAGAGGCAGGGACTCTAGAAAATTTGCTCCAGCCCCTCTACACATACCTGTGCCTTCCAGCTTCCTCCTCTGATCTGTGGGAGAGGGAATGAGGCCGACCCCATGTCTCCATCCGGCTGTCACACAGCAATGGAACTGTTCCCAGAGTAAATGTCAGCCTTTGCATAGCCATGATTTTCTAAAACTCTCTGTACTGTGTGGGCTTCACTGGTTAATAAACCAATTTTACAAAAAGAGAACACATTTTTAAGCCTGTTCTCAGAAAGGAATAGAAAGTAATGCACAACTAATTGCAAGTCATAACAATAACTTAGATACTTAGGGAAAAATCAACAAAACAAACCATACTGCGAATGCTATTCAATAAACCACAGACACTGAAGTAAATCAAATGAACTGGATCTGTTCATAAATAGTTGAAGAAATTAAAAATTAGGACAGTGTCACAGAGTAACTACCTCTTTGCAAGCATTTGGTTGGGAATAAACATCTTTTATTCACAGCAGAGGGCAGTTCTCACTGTGCCAGCATTAAATAATAGTCTTCCCTCAGTGATCCCACTGAGAAAGGAGAATTGATCTGCTGAGAACATTTTGCTTTGCAACAAAGCAGATTTGGAGTATGACTGAGGGCACACTGAAGGAAAGTGAATATTCCCTATGAATTTTCTGTGGAAACACTACTTCAAAGGTGACTGGATATGCTCATCCTAAGCCAATATATCTTCCTCAAGATATAACTGTAATGTACATGGTCTCATGCTCTTTGCTCAATGGCCAAACTAATATCCTCCCCTGGTCATCTGAAACCTTACTGTTCCAGCTCCCTTTGCCTGCTCAGGGGGACTGAAACCTGCACCACAGGGGCTATGGGCTTCCCCATCACCTCCCACACCATCCACATCCACTGTGCTTTTCACTTGCTTCTTGTGCACAGCTCTGGGGCCAGCATCCCTGTGGCATCCCAGCACCACCTCTGCCACTCAAACCTGTCCATCTGCACCTTAAAACATTCTTATATTTCCAATTTAATATAAATTGCAGTTTTAAAAACTGCTATGGATTATTATTATATGATAGTCATGAAACAAACAGCAGCCACTGTGAAAGACACAACATTGAACCCATGTGCTGAATTTCAAACATGAAGATAATGTGTGTGGCTCTGAGGGCTTCAGTCACAGGAAGGAATGAGGGCTGATCCTCCACTTGACTGCACTGATAGGGAATTAAATTTCTGCAGTGGGGAATTACAAATTTTTTTAGCCTTTATTTTCTTAAGTCCTTTTGTGCACAAATTTTGCAGGGTGATTCCTAGCACTTGCAGGGAGAGCCATGATGAGTAACTGTCATTTAAAACTCTTCTGCTTTTGCTCATCACTTTTTTCAGGTTGTTTATTTTCTCTTCAAACAGTAGCTGTTAGATACATTGATCATCATAATCACTTTTTTTAGGCCTATTTTATGTCTTTGTAGTGTGGAGAAAGAAAGTACCTCCAAATAGTAACTCTAGAGTACTTACACTGTAGCACATGGCACTGCCTGCATTAGTCACTACTCTCCCACTGTTAATCCCTGAATATCTACTTTTCCTCTTTGGCTGCTGTTAAGAAGAGGGCTGAGGGTTTTCTAGGACTCTGGGACATTTTCTCACTTATTCAGGAGCCATTTTACATTGGCAACTTGTATTTCAACTTCTGCTCATCTTCCATCCCTGCTGCACAAGTAGTGTGTGACCACCTGCAGCCTCTGAGAGTACTATACAACCCCTGCAAGGTCTGGCATCTTACTGCTGTTGGCAACTTGGCATCACAAGTTCAGCTCGTTGTTAAAAATTAAATCCTCCATTTTTCATACCCACTTGTGTCCTCACTAACTTGTAGGGTAAATATTTCCCTGGTGTAAGGGGATAACATGGTGTTTAAGTCTCGAGGAGCTGAAGTGTTACAGATGTGACATCCCTACTGTCTCTGCTCTACTTTTCATTCCTTTATCCTGTGCATTTTGCCAAAAGCCAGCTTTTGCTTGACACCCAGAACTCAGATGTGATGCTCAGATAGTTGCTTTTCCTTTATTTTCTGCATCCATCCTTGTTGGGGAAGATGATTTGATGGGGGTGGGAACTGTGCTCATTAGCCCATACTTTAGACAGATACGGTTAAATTGTTCCTTCCTCCCACTGCCTCAACTGATGTGACTTTATGTCTGATTGCAGACATGTTACCACAGATGCCAAACTTTTTTACTATCATTCTTTACTTGGAGGGACACAAAAAGCACCAGGTCATGAGCCAGAGCTGCTGATGGCTTGCTCCATGTGATGAGCTCCCTCGAGCCTTATACACCTCACACCCAGCAGGGCCCAGGAAGCCCACAGAGTGGCTCACAGGAGCAAAAGAAGCAGCACAGAGCATCTGCAGCAAAGCATGTTGAAGTTAATAAGACTTTTAAGCCCCAACCATTTTTTTGCCCTGCTCTTCAGTGTTTACAAACCCAAGAAGTATGCAGTGGCAATTTGCTCTTCCCCTGCCATGCCTGCTTGGAGGAGGCTTCCATAGAATCATGAAGTCATTAAGGTTGGAAATGACCTTCAAGATCTTCAGGTCCAACTGTCTACTAAAGATTATCAGGACCACTAAGCCATATCCTGAAGGGCCACACTTAAACATTTTTAAAAAATCTCCAGGGATGGTGATTCCACCCCTTCCCTGGGCAGCCTGTTCCAAGGCCTCAATACTCAGTAAAAAAATATTTCCTAATAGCCTAGCCAAACCTTCCTCCCCTGGGGCAACTTAAGCCCATTTCCTCTCATCCTATCACTAGTTACCAGGAAGAAGAAACCAACACTTACCTCAACATCCTTTCAGTTAGTTGTAGAGAGCAATGAGGTCTCCTCTCAGCCTCCTCCAGACTAAATAACCCCAGGAACCTCAGGTGCTCCTCATGAGTTATTTTCTCCAGACCCTTTACCAGCTTTGTTGCCTTTCTCTGCACTCGCTCCAGCACCAAAATGCCACATGAGTGTGACAAGGTGCCTGTGCACACAGTGCTCTGCACCAGGGCTGAGCACTCATCTCTCAGTGTCCATGCCCACTCACTGCATCGTGGGCCATGGGACAGCCTCCAGAGCAGTGCATTTCCCATGAGTGCTCATCTCCTAAAAACAAGGTCTAAAACACCTTGCTAGAAGCACAGGCAGCCCCTTTTATCCTGATTACAAAAGTCCTACTTGGAAAGAAGAAACTGGGCAGTATAGTAAAGAGGAGAGGTATAAATATTGCATAGCACCCTTATATATTCAGTCACCTTGCAATTCTCTTTTCTATTCTTTTGTAACTGTCACATAAATAAAGGCTTTTTTTTGCTTCCATAGCCATCTACCTTTTACCTTATGTTGCAATGGGCTTAGAAACCACTTGGGGGAACTTTTTCCATTGCAGTTAATTATAGATAAAGAAATTGTGTTGTCACAAATACCTACTAATCTGACTCAGCTGTTTTCTTTTTTTTTTTTTTTAGCACTGAATATGATAGAAATCCAGCAGATTTCACTAAGAAATATCAAATACTGAGGACACTTGCAAACAAAGCACTCTTTAGATTCCCTACTGTGATTGTATGATTTTGAAAAGTTTGGATTTGAGAGAGTGCCTAATTAAGCACTGAACCAGCACTGAAAACCCTGTTTTAAGTCTTGAACTGCATTGTGACCTATAAAAATGGGGAATCCTCTTGCTAAGGAGGATTTTGTAGTGCTGTAATAGAACTACTGTGACATTTGGTTGATTTTAGCCTAGAAGTGGTTCAACACATACCAGTGTAAATCTTGTAGGGCTCTTCCTCCTTAAAATTATATTTAAAATAGTGGTTGGAGGCCCTCATAAGCAGAAGCTCGGAGTGGAAGCTGGAATGAACACCAAGAGCCTTCAGCAAGAGCAAAGAGCTGCAGCACAGTGTGTCCCGCTCCCGCTCAGGTGTAGCAGAAACGCAGCAGCATCACCAGGTGGAGCTCTGCCCCTCTGTTCGCCTCGAAAAGCCTCCCGATAAATGTAAGGCCATACATCTGCCATACGTAAGGCCGTATCTTTTGCAAAATACAGTGGGATTTTTTTTTTAAGGAACGTCTTTTGAATGCAGGTTGTCAGTGCTCGGTGAGATCGGGCTGCTGTGCCCGTGTGCAGGACGTGCAGCCGGTGGTACGGGGCCCGGAGAAGGATGAGATTTCAGCTTGAAGGTTCTTTTGGGAAGGGGGACTGGGGAGGCCTCACAGACTTCAGGACATGTGTGATGGGCATCAGGGGTTTGCAGGTGGGGTGCCCTGAAGGAGTTGTAGATTTACCCCGACTCTCTCATTTTCTGCAGTGGATGTTTTCCGTGGGCTGCTCCAGTGAGCCTGTCCCAGCCGCCAGTGCTGGTGGTTTCCTGGTGCCAGGAGACAAACCACCACATCCAGACAACTCCAAGAAAAATGATGAGGCTCCAGGGCAGGGCCCCGATCCCCTCTCACATATAGACGTGTAGCTCTGCCAACTGTTGCTGGTTTCACTGCTGAACCCATTTCCAGCCCATCTGCAGGAACCCAGCACTGCCCTGATGCCTTTTGCCCATCAGCCAGTTTTGCCCCTTGGATACTCCCCCCTCTGCTGCCCACCCTGCTGGGTATGCAGCCTTCTCTGGCCAGGCTGCCCACAGCACTTCAGATACCATCATTACAGCATTCCCCATGCTGTGATTTTTCACAAAACACCAACACAGTAATCCAATATGCTTCTGAGAATGGCAGAAACTGAAAATTACCCAGTATGGGACCCAGGCACATCCCTTAATGCTTCAAACTACATTGAACTCCAGGAACAGTTTTACTTAAAACAAATGGACTAAGAAGGCCTTAATTTATGTATTTGAACAAATATCTAAATCCCTCTACCTGGAGGAAATAATGGAAACATCCACATATGTTCCAGTGAAATCAGTGGAGCTAAGGTCCATGGCTGAGGTTCTGTGTGCAGCTTGTTGTTGTCCAGGACTGGGGTCAGTAAACAGTGGCCAGTCCCCTCTACCTCCTCCTCTTCATCACCTCATGGGGTCAAGAGAAAATGCTCTGAGCAGAAGCATTTTCCTTGTGACAAAGGCTCCAGCATCAGTCTCTGGACCCACTGTCCAAAGTGCACGTGGCTGGAAGAAACCAATGGACCAGTATGAGAAAGAAAAAAAGAAGGCTGGGTAGGAAAAGGAAAGGAATGAGGGAAAGGAAAGGGAAAGGGAAAGGGAAAGGGAAGAGGAAAGGAGAGCTTTCCTCTTCCATGATCCTGGGAACATCCTCAAAGAGCCTTGTTAGAGGAAGTGAGAGGGGCCAGCAAAGCTGAGATCTGCTGCTCCCCACTCCTGCTGCAGCCCCTGAAAAGAGAATGGGGAAGCAAATACGTGAAAGGAGTAATAATCCCAAAGGAGTTGTTTAGAAACACCTGCCATAAGGTAACTCTAGCATTGAAAACAGGAGAATAAATGCAACAGATACATGCCAAGAGAGATAATTCCAGTATTTAGATTTCACTTTTCTTCCTAGTTAAACACCAGAAAGTCCTGATACTAACCTACAGAAATAATGGCTCCTCTGGGAACTGTGTATTTGCAGTGTAGGTGAGACCTTCTTGTTCTTGTATAATTGAACCTGAGGCACCTCATGGCTGCTGAGTGCTGATGGGGGGGTCATGGCAGCATCTGTCACTTTGCTGCTATTTTAGCACTCTGCAGCCAGAAGCCAAGCTGACCAAAGGCAATCAGGACAGGGATTTGATGGCCTAAACTGCTGCTTCCATGCAGAGTGGATTTAATCTGCACCTCCCAACTTCTCAGCTCTGGGAGATCCCTACTTCTGAGAGAGGGACAAGCACACTCACCACTGAATATTCATCCCTCCAGCTTGCTGCTCTCCTTGGTGAAGCCACTTTTGGACTCCTTCTCAGCACTGCCCACGACACAGGACAGCAGTCCCCAGAAAGTTCTCTTGGGCCTCACAGGAGATGTGTTCTCAACTCCTCTGCAGAAAAAAATCCACTCTGGTCTGACCTGTTAGGTCAAAGGGTTTCTGGAGCAACGCATCCAATAGCTGTAGAAAATGTTACCCACTAAGAACAAAGAATGTATATAGTCCCAAACATGAGACCCGTGAGGAGATTTGCTTTTACAACTGACATAGAGAACTTGGCAGTCCAAGATGTGTATAAATAGTTATTTGTAAGGTTGTTTTTTTGTAATAAATATGTTTTTGTGGTCTTCATCGGGTCATTGGATAAACCTCAGAGACTCAAAGCACAGCTGGCTTATGCAGCTGCCCTTGGTGGAAGGTCATCATTAGGATTTGCAGGAATTTCTGCTATAAAAGCTTTCACCAGACCATCAGGGGATTTCTTCTCAGGAAAAAAAACCAAACCAACAGATTGGTCTTTGTTATATCCCTGATATGACTTTACACAGTTAACAGGAATCAAAAGACATTACCATGTCAGAGCTCAGAGGTACAGTGCTGCCTGACCAGCTCTTGCCAGGGCTCCAATTGACCCAGCAGCACTGGGAAAACTGGCAATAAACCCCTCAGCTTCTGGCTGGGACATCTTGGGAACCTGAGGATTTATATCATCCTTAAAATGTTTGAGTCACAGCAAACATGGTATCTATTATGGCAAATTTTTGAATAGAGATTGAAATGATCATTTTTCTTCTTACTGTAGGAATACACATTTTTCTTTGCCTCCTAGTCTAGAGGCTTAGGGTTGCCTGGTTACTCTGACTCAGAAGCAATGTGAGGTGTCTCTTGGTGAAGGAGCAGATACAATTTGGCAATTAGAGAAGCTTGATTTGTCATCTAAATGTAGAAATCCTTAGGAAAAAATAACCATTTGAAGAGCAGTTGTACAGAAACTGCAGCGAGAAAACTCTCAGAACGTGCATTGGTGCTGAACATTGCTGGTTTGCTTATTGCAGAGACATGAAGGTCATTAATAATATATGCAATAATTATGATTTTTTTTTCAGTGTTCAATTAATAGAATCCTGTTCATAGCATATATGAATTGCAAATGTGATCAGAAGAGCATTTTTGTTGAATTTCCCCCCAGACTGGTGCTATAAAAAGACTCCATTCAGCCAACAATCTATTCATCTTGGGTTGGAGTTAAAGGAACGTGGTGTTCTCAGGTGAGGGCCACAATACAGCCAGCACAGCAAGCTGAAAAGTATCTTACCTGCTTAAGTGTGCATGTGTGTACATATATATATATATATAAAAAATGCATATCTATTATATCTGCATAAAGGTGCAGAGATGTTCTACAACTATACATTTGTGCTGGTTTGGGAAGTGTGTGGCTGCAGAAATGGGTTTATTTTGCCAAGCACTTCCTTTAGAACTGAAGCCATGTTCTTTTAAACAGTTGCTTCATAGATGCCCTTTAGTTGTTTGCATTTTGATGAATGGCAGCAAACACTTTAAGAACAAGGAGGGGTATTTAATAGTTGAGAAGGTGGGGAATGTTTGTGGAGAAGTAAGATCTGTGGACCAACAGTTTTACTTGGAGGTCCAGGGATCAGAAAGGCTCAGCCAGTGTAAACTCTAAAAGGTCAAAATTTGATTTAATGAACTTAACCTTCAAGAAAACAAGCTTTTTTTTCTTGCAGGATATCCCCTTAGGCTCACTTTATTCAACTAGCAATAAATGCAGAACAAACAGAATGATGAAAAAGTCCCACTTTGTAAATCCTGCTGTGTTTTCAGTCAACTACATTTTATATAGCCTTAGATTAAATTTTGGCTACCTAATGCTTTATCTAGTAGGGGTAGAGGTAGTGATGGCTCCTTTATGCCCTTGTGCTATACCCACTACTGTAACCCACATCAACCATCTGTAACTCCTGCACCACATGTGCTCTCATAGATTGACTTTGGCCACTGCTCAGTTGCAAAGGGCTATTGGCTTAACCACCTCCTCACTGTTAGGATTTCCTACTTCCCACAGTCTGCTTTTTTTTTAGCTGTTAAAATATTGTGACTGTAAAAAAGAAACAGAAAGCAATAGGTGTTTGTCCTCTTGTCATTAAAAATATTCAGGTATCTCAAGAAAAATGTACATAACCCAGGATTGTTTTCAATAGTATATAACTGGCTGCAACAAAAATTTAAACATGAAGATAATATCCATGTTAACTCCCAGGGAATCACAGAACTAACTTCACCAACCTGTCTTGTGCATTTTCCACTGACCTCATGTATGCAATACACCTTGTCTATACAGAGAGTTTATTTAGGAGGACTTATTGCAAATCAGAGATGCATTATATTGTTATTCCTGTCCATAAACCCTTTTTAGTTATTTTTATATCTGCAACAGTCAGCAACATGGCCTTTCATATCTTTTGCCAGTCGTACTTTGGCTTACAGAAGTTGCCATAGTAAAGAGGTACTTTGCATTTCCAGGTTGCACATGACCCAGACAGGGCATTCACAGGGTTTCAGTGCTCACTATTGCAGTGGAGGAAGGATGCAGCAGCAATGAAGTGGAAAGCCCAAGGATAAGAAGGATCTGCTTTGCCCCACATTTCTCACAGCATCAAGTGCTTTGTAATGCTACAAGTGCCAGGGTACTCCAGGAGAATTCACTTAACAGAACTACTGAAATATACACACAGGGACAGAAAAAGCTTTCAGATCCAAACCTGAATGTAACCAGTTTACAGAGAAAAGAAGAAAACACAATGTAGAGGAGCTCGACTCCCCAAGCCCCAAGGGACTGACTCTCCCCTGTCAGATTTAGGTAAATGCAGTTGCTGAAACTGTAGCAAAAGGATCAGGTTGTAGAAGTATCAGGCTGGTGGCAAGCTGCAGAACTCATTTCTGCACTTCTGACTTAATTTTAGTACAAGGATTTTAATATTGCTCTTGCTTGCCTAATGAATACCCAAGTTTTCCATGTCTCTGGATCGAAACATGCTGGGTACAATTTTTTCCCCTAGTCTATACCCACATGATGCATTCACAGCCTCCCAGTGGAGTAATGTTATTTAAGGCTCAGAGAGAGAATAAATGAATTAGTATGAGGCAGTTGTATGAAATATACATCCACATATATATCCATGAGGTACTGGTCTCAACACTTGGAGCTCCTTTTAACAGACTAATCGACAGCCTGGTAAACTGCTGGCTTCCTACTGTGATCTAGTTTACCCCTTTTTAGTCACTTCCTAACATATCTGGCACATATTAGTGATGTTCTCACCAAATGAGAAGAATTACAAACACCAGTGACGACAGAGAAATAATCAAGAAGGAAGTTTCTAATGGGAAAATGTAGCCTCCCACAGAGAATTCTGCTTAAAATATCATCTTTTACTAATTGATACGGTCACTGGTGTTGGAGATGTTGTTGTTTTGCACCTGATTTAAATAGAGGTCAAGAAATACTTTAATCAGACATAGAATTTGAAGAGCTTTTTGTGTTCTTCCTGAAGTAGTGTTGTAAAAAGAGTATTTTTCATCACTGGTCTAAGAGACCTTAGAAACTCTGCAGCCAACACCAGCAATGCCCTAGATGTGTGGGAAAGGGCTGGCACAGTGCAGTTTCACATTGTTAGGTGGACTAAATACTCACCCAGGTGTATCCACCTCTGCACGAGGGAGAAGTGGTCATGATTGCCTGGATCCTTACTCCCCAGAGACCAGTGCTGCTGCAAAAAGAAGGAAGAGATGAGAATTAACCCACCTGCCCAGTGAAGAGCTCTCTGTGAAACCTGCAATGGGGTGGGTATGGATTTCTAAGATTTCTGAAATGAAGTGTGTAAAAACATCCAGACTGGGTTTCCCAGGTTCCTGTGAAGGGTTAAGTGCACATTGCAGTGGATTTTCTTGTGCCTGAAGCTGCGAATGCCAAGCGACAATATTCACACAGGACCTCTGGGGACCCTTGAATCCATTCCTGACAAAAAACTAGGCTGCATGTAGGGGTTTCTTCATGTAGGAGTTAGCTGCTCCTCTGCCATGAAAGTAGCCTCCTCAAAGTTATTTTTGTAGAGCTGCTTTTTCTCTCAGTATGTGCAAAGCCTCAGGTTTTAATTGCCTTCTGATGTTTAAGCCTTTAGGATTCATGTCTTTAAGATCCTCTGCAGCTATTTAATTCATATAAATGCTGATTTTTGTTTCCACCTCATAAAGTTCCTATATTTAAGTAAGGAAACAAAAGTTACATATTTATATCAAAGAACTAACTATTTATGTCAAATGTTTTCCTGGGTTATCATTTGAGGGAGGAGGGCGAGAGGGCAGAAATGCATTTCTCTCTCATTCCACCACAGAGGTTCAAACCACGAGTGGTCTTCTCCAACTCCCTTCCTAACAAACAATTTTTCTTAGGCACAGCTTAAGATCTCTTTCTCATCTTATCGTTGACTTCTTCAGCACTAACTTTGAGGCAGAGAACTAATGCTGTGCAGCAGTCTGACTTAGTGGGAGACAGCAGCAATAGCTACAAGGAGCTTCTTTAAGCCTTTCTGAAAGCAACATATCAAAGGACAAAAGCTAAGCTACAGAGGATGCTTATTGTGCCAGGACAAAAGCACAGATGCCCTCACTAGAGCTTGTTAAGATATTTTTTTTCATGAAGCCTTTCATACTGCTGTCAGAAAATGCCAGCCCATTGAAACTTTCCATGGCAATGTACAGATGTAACTTTCCTGGGTAAGAACTTCTTTAATTCATAACATACACCTGTCAAACAAAGAGAATATAACTCTCCATGATGCACCAATGTTGCCATGATCTCCAAGCTACACTCTTCCTAGATTTTTAAATTAAACTTTGAATTGAAGAGAACCACATAAGCAAGCAATGACACTCTCCACAGAATAGTTTTTAAAAAATTTTCCAGCTATCCTTACTCCTCTCCTAATGGCAACACACTGTGTGTCTGCTCAAAGAACATATGTCTCAGAGAAGCTCTGCCAGAAGGAAGGAAGTTGGATTGATGTTGCTATAGGGGCTGTGCTGGGGTTTCCAAAGTATTTTATCTATGCATGACTTTCAAAAAATGCTCATATCTCAATTACAGATTTAAAATCGAGGCTGAGTTCATAAGTTGCTACAGATTTCCTTGTAACATAAACATTTTAGCTCTCTTCAGGCCACTGCCATCTATGATGAAGCTTAACTGTGTTCAGTAAAGTCTTAAGAACATATATATTGCCAACATCAATCAAGACTACAGCTGCAGTAGCATAGTCATTTATAACACTCATTTACAGAAGGCAAAAGCATTTTATACATTGGAAACCTCTGAATGGGAATGTTAACACCATCAGAGCATTCCTCTGCTCTGAGAAAAACACTGCCAGATAGTAAACCCCAATAAACTCAGACAGAAGAAGACGTGGATTAGCATTTCATCACAGAATAGGTTGGAGTACAATGGCTTCTTTTTACACAAAACAATTTCTAGAACAAGGCTGATGTTTCAGAGCTTCTTGATGTTTCACAGTCTCTTGTCTCCAGGTTTGCCCGCAAAACGTAGCAGTTCACTCCACAGTGACTCACTTTAGTAGATATAACACAGAAAACCTCCTCAATGGCACTTCTATTCTGAGTCATGCTTCTCCAAAGGAGCATCTATTCAATGTACACAGACTGACTGTCATCTTACTTGATCAATTAAAATCTGGAGCATTGCATAAACATTACTGGAGAAAAGGCATAGCCTAATGGTTTTGCAGCTGCAGGTGATGAAATACATCTGCACAACCCTACAGTTCACATATATTACTAGCCCTCTGCTTTTAGAGCTTTTCTTGGTATTTTAAAATGTCTGCTTTTATATGCCAGGGTCTTTAGGCAACACTTAGGAGATAAATCAGACAGTTGGCTGTTTTGTGCATGTGTGTGCCTGGCTGTGTGTTTAGGCACAGGGGCAGAGTTAAGAATAGAGACTTCACTCTCCTCCTGACAGCCAACTAATTGAATCAGTGCCAACTTGAGAATCCCCCAAACTTCTGTGTTTCAAGCTTATTCAAGGTAAGAACATCAAAATGTATAATTATAATTACAGAATGATAGGTAGAAAAAATACAGTATACCCACAGAAGTTAAATGAAAGCTTAACATCCATGGTTATGGACAAACCTGACACACATAGGTTTTGTTACTCATAATATAAGTAGTAATCCTGCTTAACAGTAAGGGAAGGAGATGTGGCTTTCTCAGTAAAGACAACAGTCATGGATCTTGCCCCAGTTATACTTTAGACATGCACATGTTTAGTGTGGGTGTCTGAACATGAAGCTCAACTTCCTTCATGTTCAAGAGAGAGAAATTAGCATAGAATCATGGTATCATTTAGGTTGGAAAAGACACTTAAGATCATCAGGTCCAACCATTAATGGAACACTACCAAATCCACCATTAAACCATGTCTCTAAGTGCTCCATCTACACATCTGCCTCTAGGGATGGTGACTGAACCACTTGCCTGGGCAGCCTGTTCCAGTGCCTTACAAGATAGTTTGGGGTGTGTTTTATTTGATCTCTTAGACGTGGAGTTCAGCAAGAGACTAATTTTGTTCCAGACTCCATCAACTCTATTGATTCGATCTCTGTTTGTAAAGGGAACCTAAGGAGACTCACAGATACAGATGCTGGCTCTTACTGAGATGGATACTATTTTGGGTATTCTTTGCAAAGAAGGTTGATGATACTTCCCAGGTTTCCTTAGTTCCCTCCCTCATCCCTCCCACTCACCTCTCATGGTGGAGTTCTCTCTCCTGCTGTTTTTACCTCCCCAACCCCTGCAGTACAGGAGAAGCATGGCTCATTTCCTACAACAGGATTTGTCTGGGACATGATGTGAAAGGTGGTCATCTTGGTGAACCACTGTGATCTGTACACAGGTTTGACAGAAGGCTCTGGTGTTCACAGGGAGTATTTCACCTGCCTGCACTGGGCTCAGCCCCTTCGCCAGGACATGATGCCAACAGGCCTGTGCTAGATCTCCAAGAGAGACAAGAAGAGCCTGGGCAGTTGCAGTTGAGCACTTTGTGGAAGAACACACCTCAAGGCTGAGGAACCATGGTGCCACTTGGAAATCTCATGTCATTACTGTGTTACTGAATGAGGGAACTGAGACATCAGCACTGTCCTTGCATATTTAAACAGGGTAAATAGGGATAAGAAAGCATTTGGAAGAAGGTCAGGTCTCACCTGTACATGCATTCCAGTATCTGTTTCTTGAGTTAATGAGGCCATCAAGGGGAATGTGGAGTCATGGTGCTCAGTTATGATGCAATACTGATGTGTATAGTTTTCTACTCTGAAAGCTGCTATGTTCTGCAGTTATAATGAAGGGCAAAACACAACATGCATGCACAGAGAAATGTATGGTTATTCTTTTCTCAAAGACAGGGTATGATATTTAGCTGAGTGGTGTAAAAGTTTGGCTTCAACAGGAGGCAGGCCAGCTATGTATCTCGGGAGGTGTGATCACACTGCATATATCACACCTGTGCTATGGCATATAAGTTTTTTTTGAGGAAGAGAAAGAACTTAAACGGCTAAGTAGACGTGCTGATTTAGCTCAGTGATGTGTCATTTTGGGGGCAGAAGGAAGGGGTGGTTAGATTTCTGAGTGGGTTGGAGTGTGATGTACCATTTGCACCCTCACCATTGAGGTGAGTCTCAGCCACTCCCCATAGCACTACAGTAATTGTCCAGCTTTCTGCACTTGTTTGTGTATGGAACATCTTTTACACCTCACTTCATAATAAGCACGACTTGTCACAACATTAGCATTACAATCCATATATTTCATGGATATCCATTTTCACTCTAGTACAGGTTTTCAAATTTGGCAAATTACAGGCTCCAAATTCATCATGTCCACATTTAATAGTCTCCAGTGCTGGAATAATTCTGTACTACTTAGTATCTCATGTCTATGATTAATAGCCTTAATATTCAACTCACTATACACATATATTTTACCTGATACTGATACTATGCTGCCACCTTTAACTTCACTAATTTAAGGTATTCTTTCAGTGTTTAAAAACTACATCAGTTTCAAGTGAAAATGCAATCCATATATTATTTAAATCATTTTAAGCTTCAAGTCATTTTATATGACATCATTTCAATTACATCTTGCTCAATATATAGAGCACTTACTCATAAAAGAGAATGAGTTAGTCAAATGTACAGAGTTTTCAAGGTCAATATATTGTTAATAAAACTTGTTAACTGACACAGGCATTAGTCATAAAGCTGAGTAAATGTAGTGATTAAGCCACTCACAGCTCCTCACCATTCTGGTACATCCTGCCTTCTAAAGAGAGAATTTTTATTTTGAGGCCTGATTTAAACCTACTTAAGTCGATGGAAAAACTCACTATGGCTTTACTGGGCTTTGTATCAGACTGCCACTAAATTACAGAACCACTTTCTCAAAAGGAGCAGACAACAGGTTGATAACTTGAGCAGACTCCTACGTATCAGCTCCTGGCACAGTTCATAACTGTAATGTTCATCTCAGCAAGAGAGATGGAGCTTGACCAAGCTCTAGGTGGAACTGTAATTACATTTTATTCCTTCAGACATCTATTACGGCAGAAAGCAGAGAATTTCCCTGCTGTAGAAACTGTGGAGTAATTATTGTTTGGGCTTGATGGAGGTTTGTTGATCACTAAATGGCAGGCTGTTATTCATCAGGTGGGTGGAAGGGACCAAATGAGAGTATACATGCAACATGCAACCATACAAACTATGTAATAAGCAGAGTGACCAATAACCAAATGGAAACATTTCAGTTTAATGAAATCCCCACTCAGGTCCTGGGAGAGATCAAAACAGATCAGCTCCTTTTAGTGATAAGAAGTATGTTATTTCTGTATACATTACAACTCTATACTGAAAACTGAGTACTATGTATTGTTTTAAAGTGAAGGAATTTTCCTGGCCTGTGTCTGCTCTGCCTTACTCAGTCACCCATGCTGTAAGATTAGGTATTTGAATGATCCTTGCCAGAAGAAAAGTTGGAAGGCTGGAAAGAAGACCAAGGCATTGTCAGTGCCAACATGTACAATATAGGATGAATCACATCCTATGTGGGATCCTACATCTCACCTAGTATGAGACATCTTGGATACTTCTAAGTCTGATCTAGTCATCCTAATCTCCCTTGGAAAGTGGAAGGATGGCAACTTCAGGGTGTTATTTAAATGAACTCCTGTAGGCATTGCTTTACTGTAAAATAAATTATGCCATCAGCTCCAGAGAGTATACTGAATAAATCTCCCTTGACCATATAAGGGTCTAAAGAAGACTGACTTATATGTAGTTTTCCACATGATGAGATTCATTTGAGACAGTCCCAACCAAAAGCATCTGCTGCTGGGTACCTCAAGGCAACGGAAAGATCAAGTTGCCAGTACACACTGACACCATTATGGACAGAATCCCTCCCTGGCAATGACAAACTACTGCAATACACCCCTGAGGAAGCAGAGTCTGCTACAGATACTAATGGAGCACAGAAATCCTCTATGAGGAGACTGTTCACTGCAGCCCCATGTGAAGCAAGGGAATAACATACAAAATCCATTTAAGTGGACAGCCTACTAAACGAAACTATAGTCATTTACATGACGTGTATATGAAGTGTCTACACTCCAGAGAGTGAGGCATGAAGTCTCACTGGAAAGTAGTGGGGGACAGGTAGCACCTCAGCCAGAAAGTTGATCTGATTAGGATCAGCACCACAGCGAAGTCTTTGGTATTAGATGGAGCTGAAAAAAACAGTATATGAAGAATATCATCATAGGGATAACAGAAGCAAGGTGGAAGGACTCCTCCTCCTGGCAATAACAGTAAGAGTGCATTTAATTCAGAATCCAAGGCACTTGAAATACGTATCCAGAAGGTACAACACAACAGCAGCAAAGACTGTCCTGTTGTTTATTAGCACTACTACAGCCTACTCCATACTATGAGCTGCTACAGCCACTTGCCACTGAAACTGGTTTTCCTAAACCAACCAAATCTTAATCCAGTATATTCCTAAGAAAGGAAAATCAAGGCTTTGTTGAAGACTTTAGTTTAGGCAACAGAATAATTTTAATCTCTTAAAATTATTTTGATATAATCTTAAATCTTGCAATAATATTTAATAGGTAAATACAGCTGGACAAGTGGTGAATTCTTTTTCTTTATTGTCAGTAATGTGGTCATTATACTTACGTGACAATCATCCCTCTTCCACTTTTATCTTTGCTTTCTCATAATCCTAGGCTGTAAGGACTTAAAAAAAAAAAAAAAAAGAATTAAAAAATCAGCACTTATTTTTGTATGTTTACTTTCATACAGTGCCTGGCACAACCTGAACTGATGCAGTGATTCTGCCAGTCCTGCCCTGTGATGCTCAGGGGTGGAAGAGGCAGAGGGGCTGGTTCAGGTAAGCGTCAGCAGTGTCTGGAGCAAAATACATGTGCCAGTGGGGAGAAGAGAATTCAGAGTAGAAAGCAAGGTGACAGGTGTTGAATGGGATGTCAGCATTGGGTGGAGCATGTGGTCTTTGCAGCTGGAATTAATTTGAAGCTGCAGGAGAAGGAAAACCAGTAGGGTTTAGCAAAGGCACAAGCACAGGCCCTAGTGGAAAAGGCAAACTTTAAGACAAAGTTTCTGTACCTGGGAAAAATATGGAGAAGCTAAGAATCAAAGGAACCACGCAGAAAAGGCAGGTTAAAGGGGATTTTTGAAAATACTTAAACTCTCAGCACTTCTAAATCTTGTTTTCAGTGTCCTACTTGGGTGCTACAGATAAAGCTGAAAAATCCCACTGAAGATGAAGTACTCTAATCAGGCCAAGCAAGGGCTGGACATCAGGCATGCAAAAGGGGTTATAAAAGAAAACTGCAGCCATGGGTTATAGGCACAGATTGGCAAGACTAGGAAACATCTGTGCATCTGAGCCTATGTTAGTAAATAAGCTCATTTTGATCGGTCTTTGTAAGAGAAGAGAGGGGGAGAAAATGGAGTCCTGGAATGAGATCACTAGAGAAAAGATGATCAGGAAATGCATTTAAGCTTTTTTTTTCTTTTTTTTTAAGGTCTGGGTTTACTTTGCATGAAGGCTGTGAGAGTGACATTAAATACTAATAAACTGGATGGTCACAACAGACTTGATCTCCACATTGTTCTCCACAACTCACCTTTCCTTTGAGTCTCTTTACAGATTCCAGCTATTTTAGTTAAGGTTGCAAAAAGAAATAGACTTTGGTATTATTTCTTTAAATTTACCTGGCTCCACTGAATTGAGAAGGATGAAGAGCTGCTGAAAATAAACAGATGTACAAAACTGTACCAGATTCCAAGGCTGACCGTGTAACATTAGGATAGTATTTGGAGAAGCTATGAGGAGTTCAGATTAGCTTTTTATGTGTGTACACAGGAATGCTGCAATAACACCAGCAAGTGGTGCAGGTGGGCAAGGGAAAGTCTGGAGAACTCCTGATGCTGGTGCTAAACACCAGCAAGTATTCATTTCCTGCATCCAAACAGCTCAGGAGACTTACAAGAACTTTAATGTAGGAAAAGGTCAGGTCATTTCAACATCAGGTTTGTCTGAGTTTTATCTGGTCTGCCAAGAAAAACTGCAAATTGCAAAACAGCCAAGAGGAAATGTCACATAGAGCAAAATTGCCCATGTTAACCAAGTTTCCATTACTTGCAAGCTGATGATCAGTGACTTTGTCAATCAACATGCATTTTGCTGCTACTCAACACTACACAGTCCTTTGTGGTACATAAGGTGAGGAGCACTACCATACCTGTGTTAGTGCCATCAGGAGTATCTGAAGATGGTAAGATTTTGACCGCATCCTTCTTCCTGACATATTTGGATGTATTCAGGTCATCCCCACACAAAGATGGAAAATGAAGGCACAGGGAACCTGGGAGGCAGGCCAGTATATATTTAAAAAATCCATCCCTAAATGATTTGCCAAATATTACACTGGAAGCTTCTAGCTATGCAGAAAAGTGAATGAGCATGGCTTTGTCCCAGCTATCTCCAGTTTGGCACGGGGAGAGGTATCTTACCAAGACAGTTCTAAGCTGTATGGTAGCCTGATAGTTAAAAACAAAGTGGCAAAAGAGGATAATAGTGCTGCCATCTGCCCAGGAGTTCAGCTGTGGAAAGTAACTCTGGGCGATCAAAGGGAGCTAAACAGCCAAGAGAAAAAGCTGAAAAGAGCTTTAGTTTGCAGCACAATGCCTCTGGCCTCTGGCTGAAGAGAGAGCAAAACCAAGCATAAGCCACTGCCACATTTCCAATGAAAGACAAACCTTTTGTACTACCTGCAGGGTGACAAAGGGCAGTAAGCACCTGTTGGGACCACCAGCTTGAAAGCAGGAACGTGAATGGGCAGTGGCAGCTCTTGGGATGATGAATGTTTTTTTGTTCCTTAAAGGTTTTGTATCAGGTTCATTGCTGACAGCAGGTTTCTGTTTCCCTGATATGATTGCGAACCAGATCCTGACTTAACACAGGCCAACTCATTTGGTGGCACAGTTAAAATGAGCTTGTGGTCTTTACATCCCAGTCTTGGTGAAAAGTTGACTATGCTGTCACGTTCTCTCCCCTTTTTGGCTCTAATAACTCATTCCTGGTCATCCAAAATGCATTAATTCTGGACATAGTCACTGTGTGGTCCCGTGTCCTGCTCCCATGCCAAGAGTCTACCTGGCTTAGCATCAGCCTGCTTCTCCAAGTGCTTGTACCAGAGCACAGACTCCTTTGATGACTTGCAGATTTGCTATTGTCATTTGTAAAGATTCATCACACCATCAAAGCAATAGTCTTCTCATAATGGAGTTTTCAAAGAAGTAATTGTTGGATTCAAAATGGACTGGAGACTAAATTGCTTTTCTGGTAGCTTTGAAAATCAGTAATTTCTATGCTAAGAATTAACCAACTACCACTGTGCTTCTCATTCAGTAACTTGAAAACTCCTGTCCACTAAGTCTTATTTTGGGTCTTATTAAGTTACACTAGAAAATGTGTTTACAATGAGAGGTGACCAGAAGCAAGCAGAGAAAAGCTAGAACTCTGCATGAATAGGTCCCAAAAGCTGCATTGTTTGTTTTGTGTAAATGTGTTTCTCTTTGTAACCTGTTTGACACTCTAAACATGCACAGTTTTGCAGTAACAATATTCAAATAATATACTTCCACAGAAAGGCAATCTACTGTGAGGAAAAAGCAGGAACAACATAAAATTGTGCCTTAATATAAACACAATCATATGCAGGCATGGAGATATGGTTTCTGCACCTTCTGTTTAAATCCATCCCCACTGGATCAAATGCATCCCTAATAAAAATTGACTTTGGGGAAAGAGCTATAAGATACAAACTAGTTTCAGCTGAAATCACAAGTATTTAAAATAGAATGTACAGGGCAGTATTTGATCAATAAGAAATGTAGTAACATTTTCTCTAAGCTCCTTAATATTAAAAGTGGTAATTTCTGAATGAGAAAATAATAAACAAAATCCTGTTTTGTATTCTTCTGCAGAAATGCCAGAG
This sequence comes from Ceyx melanurus, assembly GCA_024611195.1. Lineage (NCBI taxonomy): Eukaryota > Metazoa > Chordata > Aves > Coraciiformes > Alcedinidae > Ceyx > Ceyx melanurus. Next base: position 79,712 of record JANHGL010045238.1, on the reverse strand, counting down.
TTTTCACATTTTCACTATCATATGTTTAACAAAGAAAAAGAAAACACAGTTTTATCTCACTTAATTTCTAATATCTGCTAGTCCATGATATTGAATTATAATGTTCCCAAAGAACTGAAAGTAATATCTAAATTTACAAGGTAATGCATAAAACACCAAAGCAAGTGTTTAGGAGGTAGTTTAGCTCGTGTGTAAAACACTGACAAGATGGAAAATCCAGAAAACCCAAACCCTACATAGGCACATTTTGTTAAATGATTTTGCAATTCCAGTTTAATGTAGACAACAAATGGTTGAATGGAAAGGTCATTCAGCACACAATTGCAATCTATAATTTCTCATAAATCATAGAAACAAAAATACATCTAAGTAACACTTAGAAAGTAACAAATGTAGCATTCTGCTAGCAGTTCTTAGTGCAATATTGTTGGCAAGTAAAGCAGAATATATAATTAATCAGAATACAAATTGTCAAAGTTGTATTTTAAAATATGTAACTATTTCTGAAAGAAAATTCCATAAACTGTGAAACAATTGCCTTTTGACTTCAAACACAAATAATTTTGTGAGGATAATGCCAGCCTTGAAAATTTACAATCTGAGATGTAAATCAAATTTCTGTAGCATGTTCCTGTAAAACAAACAAAAAAAAACCAATCACAGAGATAACAAATCTGCTGTTGACACAGAGAATAACCGAAATATTATAAAACAAAAGCATTAAAATGAGGTGAAACATAACTATTAAAATACACTGCCTACAGAGGAGCATTAGCCAATTTTGCCAGCTTACACAAATAATTTGCATTTGCCAAGTACCTCATAAAATGTGATGTGGGAACAGAGATGGCCAGGTGTCTTCTGCAGTGCTGCTGTGATTCTCCCTTGGTGAAGTCTTCAAGATGACTGGAACCACCTGGCTCCTACCACCCTGCAGCTTCAAAAAAAAATCTTCACGGAACAAAGACACCATTACATGAGACTACTTTTAGCACTTAAGTATGTCAAATCAACTTGGTTTTCATCTGTAGTATTGCAACCAGTCTAAACTCCCTGTCAACATCATCTGTCAAGCAGCAGAGCTGATGGTGTTCAGCTCCACACAGATCCAGGCAGCCTCCAAAAGACTTACTCTGCCCCACTCCAGCAACCCTGCATTCAAACCCATCTCATCACCACTGTGCTTGTCAAATCCTGGGCAGCTTCTGGGGAAAAGGTAAGGCAGAAAGACACCCTCATGGCTCTTTGCCAAGCAGATGAAACTAAATACACGTTTCAAAGTTTACTCCATGATTCCCCATCACAAGGTAAGAGCCCAGCAGGACAACAGCAAGCAGGAATGCAAGAGGTCACTCATGTGGGTATGACAGCCTGTGCTGTGGTTGGATTGGAGAAGCATCTGCATTTTCTCTGCTCAGAACATCTCCCAAACAGCCAAGAAGCAAACATGCAGGCAAGCACTAATTTAGACATTTTATCCTGGTAGGACCTGAAAGACACACAGTGGTTTGAAATTCATCAGAAGACTTCCACTGAGGAAGCCTAGCAACATTCTCTTTTAATTGCTTCTAAAGGCTGCTACCCATCTATTGGAAAACCTTGTCATCTGCAGCTACGAAGATATAATAAAGATTCTGTACACTTGCATATAAAATATGTATATCTAGATTATACTGAAGATCATAAATGCACATTTTTAAAATATATGGCTGTTCTGGCTACAATGTAATGTTTTTCCTTGCTGTGACACAATGAAAAATTGCACCCAACTCATATATCCAGAAATCTAAAATCCAGTGATTTATGGTAAAATGTTGTGTATTTGATTTGTTTGTACACTTTCAGTGACTAAAAAAGCTAACTCACAAATAAATGACAAAAAAAAAAAAAGAAAAATCACCTGCTTAAGCATAGAGATAATGTTCAATTTCCCAAGTATTAAAGAACCTGAAGATTGAATATTGCAACATGATGGCAGCCTGCCAAACCAAGTGAAACAATCCATATCTTTTACTAAATTTCTAGCATTGCTAAAGCTAATTTCCAAGTTGATGAAAAAAACTCCTTTAGAACTGAAAAAAAGTTCACTCTGACCTGTCAGAAATACTATTTTATTAAGGAACAATAATAAAATAAAAGTGTTCAGCTTGAAATAACTTCTCTGCAGGCAGGCAAGCAGCCCTGTAACCCTGAACTGAATCAACTGCTGTTCTGAAGAACTGCACTCACAGCCCTCCCTGAATTGCAGAATTTCTTTAATGGTTCCTTCAAAACCCAGTACTTTCTTAAAAGAAATCCTCAAAGTGTTAGAGAAAAACATTATCCTTTTTGGGGGGACCTGGGGCTTTTTTTTTTTGTGGAGAATATTCTTTCAACTATGCACTAGGTCAAGCACTCACACAACATAGGCAGCTACACCTGTCCTACCCAACCAGGTAGGTTGGAAGACCAACTCTCAACAATATAATTTCCTTCTTCACTTTGTCACCGTGATCACTCTGGGCTGTGGAGATCAGAAGAAAAGCAAAATACCTCTCCCATTACAGCAGTTACATATTGTATAAATGAATATGTGTCCTGTACAGGATTCAAGAGTGGTCTGGGGTATCCATCTGCAGGCTTTCCAAAGGATGATGTTAAGAACATGTTCTAGCAGTGAACACTGTTCATAGGAAGACAGGATCATTCATGTGGGACCTCAGTAGGTCTCCACTCCAACATGCTGCTCAGAGTAAGGGCAGCTATATCATCAGGGCTTTAGCCAGCTAGTGCACAAAAGCTCCAAGGATACACAACCTCTGAGTAGCACCACTGTGAAGAGCCTGACTGTCTTTGAAAGCCTCCCCATGAGTGCCAGCAGGCTGCTGCTGGGACCACTCCCCGATCCTGGCTTTTCATGGCTGGGCAGACCCTGTCACAGTTTCTTCTCAAATTAAACATATTTTATAATAGGAGAAGCAAAAGGAAAATGAAAAATACAGCTGTGTATGATTTCCAAAGCCACAGAATTTTGGAAATCATTCTTAAAAGCTGTGAAATGGCAGAAGTGGAGCTCAGAAAGCCACTATTATTTTTGACACCCTGTGCCTAGAGAGCAAAGCTGCCCTAGGTTTGAGCTGAGCTCCATGAAGTGTTTCAGAGGAAAATCTCCACGCTTCACTTTCCTGATATCTGGACTTCTTGCTTGGAGGGACTTGCACACAGCTCATTTACTGAATGTTAGTAATTCCCTTCCCCTTGTCTCCCACTCATGTCCCCGTTACGCCTGATACCATGACTCAGACTGGCTACCCAAATGGCAGTGTTTCAGCCCAGGAGGCACAGAGAAAGGGAGGAGTGAATACACACATCAGCCTGTGCAAGGACCTACCAGAACTCCTACAGCAGTAATGGGTCATTACAAAAACAGGCTTGACATTAAAATAAACTAATTGAGCCTAACTACCTGTATTTATGCAGACTTCAGAACGTTCAAGGGTTGTGCTGGATGAAATGCTCATCTGGTACCATATTCATTAGTGGGTGATTATGGAATGCAAACTGGGTGATTATGCAAAGACAATTCTCCCACTTATCAGTCATCTACAGTTTAGGGATTTAGGAGTCTTGTTTCCACCATGTTCAGGGATCTTGATGGATTTCTGTTCCATAACCTTTTCAATGCTTTTTGAACTCATGATGTCCACAGCACTCTGAAAATGAGCAGTGCAATTCATTTATGCCATATGTAGAGAAAAACTTCATTTGTTTTAAACTGCTGCATGACAGCTGCCCTGGTGTTCTGTATCCCCACATGACAAAACCCAGCAAATACTGGTTTCCTAATTACCTCTGGATTGTTTGTAATTTTAAATAGGTATCATCCCTCTCTGTCATCTCTTTCCCAAGCTAAACAAGTTGCAGTTCGTTTAGTCACCTCTTACCCAGCAGGCATTCTCTGTCTCAGATCAACTTTGCTACCATTCTTTGTACCTTTTCTATAACTTTTCAACATATATTTCAGATTAATCCAGGCATGCACACATACAGTTACAGATGAGCTGTAACATTTAACAATGACATCATAAAATGCTATCTATTTAATTAATTATTTTTTTTTAATCATTCTATTTGCCATTACATTAATGAGAATACAGCGTGGGCCCTACAATTTTGATCTCACTGAGAAAAGAGAGCTATTTTCTTAATGTGAAATCCTGAACACAGTACACACCTAATCTAAACACTGATGTCAAGAAAACATGAAGAAAATCTGGAAAATGCTAATAATGTGATCACATCATATAAGCCGTAAAACTCATTGTTAGCTATTTTACAATTCTGAAGAGAAACCCATGTAGTTTGAGTCAGTAACAACCTCAGAAAAGCACAACAGAAAAGCTTGCAGACAGATTTCATATAAATGTGCTTTTATTGCAGAGAAGTTACATTATTTACATGCTGCAACACATTACAACATAAATCTATCAAGTATTTCATGGTGGATGCTGTTGGTTGCCAGATAACATTGTTATAAGAACCACATTATAAAGTGAAGAGACTTATAGCTTTATATGCTCTACAACTTGGAGTAGCTAAAATGTTAAAAGTCAAAAGGCAGTGTTTTCTCAGGCCTGCCTGTTGTTACATGCATGCAAAAGCCTAAGGAGAGCAAATAGAAAAGTATTGTCCGGTTTCAGGTCTATGATGCCACCAAAGCTGATGATAGGTGTGTACTGATTTATATTTTAAAGCGTATAATCTTGCATAAATTATACAAGTCTAATAAGATTGGTATGAATCTAATTATTTATAAACCATGGCTTAGAAATAAAGGAGAAATGCAGCTTGCACATGCATTTAAAAGGACAACCTAGCAAATGTTTGTGACCTTAGTGTTTATCATCTTTTCTCTTAACAGATCTGCTAGAAAACATCTTAATTCTAGAGTTGCACTTCTCTTGGCTGAATAATGACAATGGAACTCCAGAAAAAGACAACTAAGCAATCTAGCCAATATATGCTGGTGGAGAAAAATCTATGAAATACAGAACGTTATTTATGTCTAACTTAGTATGTCTTCATTAAGCAATGTTTCTAGCAGCATCATAGTGAAATAGGATAGTTGAGTGAAGTTTGGCCCCTTGTTTTCTCAAGTGTGAAATAATTTTAAGATCCAATGGAATCTGTAGCCCAAATATAACTTGCCAAATAAACTGGGGAAAGCTTTTTAGCTTTCGAAGATAAAGTTCTCCAATTGTATCAATCTTAGGAGATGTGACTACAACAAGCCTAAAGAACCAGAACAGACATTTTTTAAGAAGTGAGGGAAAGGGTGAGGATGAAAGAAAACCAAACCAAACAGGAATATATGAGCCAGTGCTTTCGCTGGTAAATCAGCCATCATTATTTTGCTTGCTGTGAAGCTGGGCTGTTTCACACCAACCATGGAATGGGCTTTGCTTCAGTGTTTCTAATGAAGTTATCTTTTTAAAAAGAAAGGAAGGGAAAACAAAATGAGCAAGGAACTGTAGAGTGATTGTGGCAGAACAAGCAAAGTCATGCATGAAGGGTGTGATCCTGCCAGTGATGCAATGGGCAGTGGTGCTGTGTGGACACTTTGCTGATGTGGGTGCCCTCGCCCTTATTTCATGTTACACCCTCACAGGGCTGCTCCAGAACAGGGCAGGGGCAGAGTGTCCTCACTTGGCTCACAGGTAAAGGAGGAAGGGCACCAGGGCTGGTGCCTGCTCCTTGCGACCCTCTGTCTCCAAGAGGCAGTGAGAATGTACAAACATCTCTTTTTATGGCTCCTCCATAGATGACAACTTCTAACCTGGCTCTAACAAAGTGCTGACTCCTGTTAGTGAGTCAGGGTGAGCTGCCATAAGCTGTCCCCCCACCCCATTCACACAAACCACTGCTAAGATGGGCTGCAGAACCTCCATTGAGGGGTTGGAGAGGCACAAGGTGGTCACCACACTTACCAGGTTTAAAGTTGTGCATCTCTCTGCACACAGGGTCAGTGTGCTTCTGGAGGACACCAAGAAAGCTGCATCCTCAGGATGGACTTCTTTCCATGCAGGGAAATTTAGAGTCACTTTCTGAACAGCTGATCAAATCCTACTGAAGTTAATGGAAAAGTTACTGACAAATCCTATGAGTGTCTGGGAGGGGAGAATCTGTGCACATTAGGTAGGCATAACCTCAGCTCTTTTCCACACTAGGCAGAGTTGGATTTGAGCTGCATGTAGGATGCCACTAGCACTGTGTGTGCAAAGTGGGTGAAGAGATGCCCAAAGCACTCTGACTGAGAGGTCTGACTCTCTTTCACAGGTGAACAGGGATTCTGGGTTGCAGGAGTCCCAGCCAGAAGTGAGTTGAAGCCAGAGACAAGATCTCCTAGGCAACAATCACCCCCTACAAAAGAGGGGTGGGAGATCAAGACAAGGCCAGGGCATTGAAGACCTAAGTCAGCATGTCCCCAGAGTTGAATTGAGCACCATCCAGGCTAATCAGGTTGGCTGAGACCTGAGCAGACTTGTCCCCAGCTGGCTCAGGTGTCGGCATGTTCCAGATTGGGTTTAGCAGAGGCAATAGGAAGATAGATCCACCTTGATCTGTCAGTGTAGACATGCCCATAGGCTCCTGTCCTTTCTAAAGGACAAAAAAAGAAGTCCTCCTCATGCCCAGCTTGTCTAAGTCTCTGCTCATTGCATGTTATCTTAAGCCACTTTATCTATGATGCCACAAAAATCAGTTATACTACGTACATGTATGTGCATGTGTGTATTAGATACGGCATTTTATATATATATGAAACATATATAAATATCTATTTTATATATATATTATATATAAAACAACACGTTCTATTCAAGCATCTTAATTTCATGTTCCTTCACTGAATCCCTTCACTTCTCTCAAATTGCACAAGTTCTTTAGGACTGAGCTGTCTTTGTTCTGGAGTACTGTACCTATAGCCAGTTCTAGTGAAGAGCTCTTTACTGATATTGCCTTTAGATGGCCCGAGGGTTTATTATTATTAGTGATACTCCTCAGAATCTTTATACAGTATGTCCTCAGGCCCTGATGGTGAAACATCACTAATACTCATAGTTGTGAATGGGCCACCTATGAATTAAGCTCATATGCGTGATGAGGAGTGTAGCTATTACTGAAAATTAGCACTGTATTAAACACTTAACTTTTACTGCAAATGTATGTATAAATAAATAACAAACAAAAAAATCAAAGCATTTTGTAGAGTGGGAGATGCCATAATTTCCATTCCCTCTATCTCTTACAATTGCATATATGGGGGAAGAGTAATATTCTGGATTTCTCTCCTCACTCAGAAGGCCAATTTCTGGAGGTTTGCCAACAGGGATAAACAGTACACCATTGTTCTATATGAACTAGCTAATATATTTCTCATAGTTACCAGGTTTTAGTAAAACAGGTGGTCAGTTCTGGGGTATATTCATTGTCATTCTTGCTTGTCTTATTTAGCAGGATGTTGTCAGCATGAAATACTGAACCAGATCATCACCATTGACATTTAAAGTTGTTAAATTCTGGTTTGTTAGATGGTATTTTCCAATCAGTAACAAACAGCAGATAAGTTGTCCTAAGACTTACCAAAATATGCAGCTAAGACGACTGAATTTCCACTATTAACAAAGTCTATGAGCATTAACAGGGAAATGCCTAACAAGTAATTTACTGCGTATAAAACCCCTGAATAATACAGTATCAAACTATAAATTGAAATAACAGAGAGTAAACAAACAAACAAACAAAATCACTATATAAATCACAGGAAAGGAAAAAAAAAATAATCTCCAAAGCCCAAAGGAATTTCCCAATATGAATTACAGCTTCCATAGCCAGTGAAAGATTACTGCAATTCTATATAGAAACAAAAGTCTACAGCATGGATAAACTTGCGGTTAGAAGAAAGTTATCTGCAGATTGCATAAATGTGTTGTTGTGTCACATAATATCAAAGTTATTTGCAAAAATTATACAATCTGGAATGCTTTAATATGAGACACAACAATGTACTTAAACACACAGTCATAAGAAAATGAGAGCAATCATTATATAAAATGTATTTTTGGGATGCATTGAGTTAGCAGTGCTATCTAGATTAAATACATTAAGTGAAAAGTCGTCACTGTAATAAGCTGCTCATTGATACCCCTTTTGCCATCAGGACATGTTCTGTGCCCTACTTCTGCTGGATCTTTAAAGTCCCAAGGGCAAGTTAAAGCCAGTTGTGGCATTCAGAAGTAATTCAGTTAAGATCTACACTGTGCGTTTGTTACCACCATTTTTTTTTTTTTGGTTGTTTTGTATTTCTTTTAAAAGAGAATTGATTTCACAAAGGCAGGTTTATTTCATTGACACAGTAAAATCCTTGGAGCAGAGACCATATTCTGGGCACTGCTAATCACATTGTTGGCACTCAACAAATAAATAATAACAACATTAATGATAATTTACTTTGCTTAACTCCTACTTAATTGTAGTGCTGATTCCTTTGATTTAAGTGATGCTCCTTAGGAATTTTCAGATCCTTTTGGCCTAAGTCCCCTCTGTCTTTCCTGTTGTCTTTCTTCTCAATGTTGCTACTCTCCTCAGTTCAAAAGCCTCTTATTTTCGAGGTGTTGCTGTTTTATTTGCACTTATAGCAGAGGTGTTCAATAAAGCTACACTTCTTTCTGCATTTGGTAAATCTGGTGTATCATACTCCCAAGGGCAGACTTCAGCTCGAGAAGCTAAAGGTTGCTGTATGTGACTACTTGGCTTACGGGAGTCAGATGAAAGCACGTTTCCCTCAGAAGAGGCATTTTTTTTCTGTTCTGCCAATTTATAGAGCTTTTCCTTTTCTGCTGCTTTCAGGGGTAGCTCCTCCCACTCCCCAGCACAGGTATTAGATGTATAACTATTAACATTCTCACACTTCAGCCCAGGGGACACCTGAGACTTGGAATTTGACTGTTTTTTCTCATTTTCAAAGACCAGCTGCTCTTGTGTCTCCTGAACGGCTGCCTCCACTTTCTCTGAACTCTTTTGATTTGACTGTTGATGCTCCTCAGCTGTCTTCAGCTTTTGATGAGTCTTCCCCTTTGGCTGGGAAGGGTGGTTTTTCTCTGGCTCTGAGGAAGCAATAGACACATGTTTTTGAACTTTAGAGTCAGAAGGCACAGGACCAGGAGTTTGGTTATATATCTCCCAAGGACAAACTTCTCCTATGTCGAAATTGTCCTTGTGCAGTGACTTACCTGTGCCAGTGTCTGGATTTGCAGGTGTTTGACTAACCCTTTGCTGTTTCATAATTCCAGATTTATGGTTTTTCTTTGCTTCCTCAGACTGGGTAGAGTTCTTCCGATGGGAATCCTTATGCTCCCCTTTATCAGAGGCTGAGTGCTTTTTGTTGGCCTCCTTACCCTTTTGCTGAGTTTTATGAGTTTTAGTGCTTTCTTCTAGACTTTGTGTTTTACCCGTTAGTCCCAGAGTCTTTTCCTTGGCACTAGCAATAACACTGAGGGATTTTTGTAACACAGATGTTCTTGGATGCAGAGGCTTCTTATCGGCACTTAAGTTATGTGCACTTACTGATTTGCACACCAAAGGGACTGATTCAGTGGAGACAGCTTCAACTTTTTCAGGAGTGTTTTTGGTTAATTTGTTACCACTCAAGGAGTCCAGAAGTGATTTGTCAGCAGCTATAACTTCTGTGCTTTCTGTAGTCAAGCTATTAGGTTCTTCTGTTTGATCCCTAACATGATCGTAAGTGCTGTGGGACTTCTTTAAGGAAAAGACTCTGTTTTTCAAAGTCTCTTCTTTTGGCTTCACAGAACTCATGGAATCCTGTGGGTTTTTCTTCAGTGTTGCCATGCTCTTCACAGCACTGTGCTCCATCAGGTCCTTCTCATCCCTGGAGCACTGCCTGGTGACTGTTTCAGGGATTTCTGTAATGCGTCGCATTATCGAGCGCCCCAAGCCCTTTTTAGAGCACCTTTTTTTCTGGAGATGTGGGTTATTAGCAATCATCTTTTTCCTTTTATAGATTTCAAGTTGGGCGTATAGTTTCTTCAACTCGTCCTGCAAATCAAAGTGAATGGCAAAACTAGTATGTACAGAGTGAATCCAGTCAAACAAGCAGCCTGCCCATTGCACTAAAAATGGAATTAAACTTATTTCACTGTCTTTCCTAATTCAACATATGCATTGTGCACAAACATGTTAGTGTCATACAGTGTGCACAACTTCTATACATTCATGTTGTATGTTTCACAGTGCTGTGGTGTATGCTTTCTTGATGAATTCTATAGTTATTCTTTATTCTGAGAGTAAAAGCCCTTTTATCATGTAAGACAGGAATAAAGTAGGGGTTTTTTTCTGTTAATCGTGTGTTCTTAAAATTTTATGTTACAGAACTGTATAGTTATGTGCATGTTACATACAAATTCCTGATCACACTGACAATAAATCCTCTTTTCACTTCAAGGTAATTCGAAGAACCTATGTAAACTGGTAAACAATAAAATATTTTCCATGAGATTTTACATGACCTGATACCACAATCACTGAGACCTAAGCTCACCTTTTTCAGTTGGTATCTGCAAATAAAGTCTTATTAGATGCAGTTCAGAGATTATTAGTTGGAAAAAGTGTTGTTCATGAAAATAAATGTTATTTATATGAATTATACATACCCGAATATCTTCAGGATCCAAACTATGTTCGCTCCATGCTGAATTGATACTGCTGTTCAGGTAGGATCCAGATCGACCCATATCAAGCTCATCTTCATAAGCTTCTGTAGCTATATCATCTCTTGGGTTATTGCTTGAATGTGAAAACTGCAATAAGTATTCACAAAAAACAAGATGTTGCCATCAGTGCAAATATTTGCTTCAATATCACTGTGAGAGTTACATCAACAGCTTTTATGGCACAATAATTCTGTAAGCTTCATGTGATCTTCTGAACTCAGAATACTAGCTTTAGACATCACTGGCATAAGTAGTGTGCTATAGAATATCAGTATTGTATGGAAGGAAATCTCACTAATGATGGCTTAACTTGATAAACTTTTAGAGATTTGCATAAGGAAAAAACCCTCCACTTATTTTGATGCTTATCTGAAACCTCTTTCAATTACATTTAAATTAAGCTAGTATGGAAATAGACTTTCAGGCAGTATTTCCAATCAGGCTGCTAAAACCATAAGATTGTGTTTGGAAAGCAATTTTCACATTTTAGATCCTAACCTTGAAAAGGAAGAGTAAAAGTGGTAAAAAAAAAGAGAGGAAAAATAGGAAGGAAACAAATAAAAAAAGGAGGAAAGTTAATCTCCCTCCTCTTAAGTTTTAGCAAATGCTCAGATCAAGAGTTGGAGAGATGTTTTCAGCAATTTATTCATATTGATTCACTCTTCTGTAGTTACTATATTCCACAAAGGAACTAAATGGAACTAAACCTTATGAATCTTCTCCCCAATTCCCTGACTTCTATGTTGTGCTGGAAGAAAAGTCTGTGTAGTCTTACACAAATAATAAAGTAAAAATTGAAATGTCGATGAGTAGCCATGTCAGCTTCAGAAAGGTCAACAAATTTTCTAGGTTCATCTGGAAACACATCTCTGAAGATATGTGATAAAGTATACAAATATAAAATAGAAAACAGTAAGATCGTTGCTAAAAGCCAGAAAAGTAATTTAAAATAAAACAAGGGTATTCAGTATTAAGGCTGCATCAATGTGTCCCCTTGTTCTGACTGTTTAATGTGTGTGTTTGACAGGTATCATCACACCCTGTTCTGACACAGGCAAAGGACAGGAACAGCAGCTTCATTAACCTGAAAGTTGTATCAGCTTCAACTGCTTAGTGTCCTTCATGTGTTATTTTCATCTTCACTGTTCTCTTTGACTCTCGACTTGTTAATATTAATGGTCATTTAAAAAGCCATTCTAAAACCCTTCACTTTGCTGGGGTACTAAGAAAGCTCCAGTCAGAGCTGGTGGACTGTTGCTGGAGACAGGTGGAGCTGCCTGCAGTTCTCCTGCTCCTGGTGAGACCCACGTACTGCTGCTGCCCTTCCAGGGCATGACGTGTGTGCTGCAGTGCTCAGAGCTCTGCCTCTTCTCATCCCTGTCTCCTGTTGTCCTCCATCTTCTTATGTCCTCCCCCCCCCCAGCTCATCTTCTTACTCAGCACCATTCCTGGCTCAGTATCACAGGCCATGTCTGTCTATCTGTATAGCACCTGCCCATCCCAGGCCCTGACTGGCACAGGGCTCTCCTTTTTTCAGCCTGTCAAAACTGCCCAGTTGAAATGTCAACCTCTCCATCTCATGGCTAGTCCAAGCACTTCATTCCAGTTTTATCCAGCAGTCCATCCTAGCCTTTCTATGCCCTTGCCTAAACTCTGTCCCATCTCAGCTAACTCTGGCAGCAGCACAGTCACCCACATACCTGAAATAAGCATTGTTAGGGAGGATTCTTTCCTTCTTGTATTAATCACATGAAAACTTTAAGTACTTTAAACCTCTGGAATTTTGAAAGTTGAAATAAAGAATCTTTAAAAAAAAAGTACAAAAGCTTTTAAAATAAAAACCAAACAGCTCTTTAGGTAACATAGCTAAATTTCACATCTTTTTCTGTCAGTAGCTTGCTAATTTTATACAGCATTGCTCTGCATAGCAGTATTTATCTTCCTCAGACTTGGCAAAAGAAATGAGACAGGAGACTCAAATACCTTAGGGATCAGAAGTAGCCCAACAGTGACTGTCACAGTCAAGTGTGTGTGTGCAAAGAACAGCATCAGCATCCAGTCAGACTGAAGTCTTGAAGCAAGAATGAATCTGAAAATAAGAATTCAGGGTTGCAATTCACTTCAGTTTCTCCAGCTCATTAGAGTTAACAGTTTTAATATTCCTTAGGATTCTTTTCATTGAAAGGACACACACAACTGGTTTTGTTCTGTACTGCTTTCAAACAGACTAAAATTTAGACCTTCATGTTTTACTTATACACCACAATTTCAAAACAACTCAGAACATAAACCCCAACAAACAAAACAATCGAAAACAAAATATCAAAAGAAACAAGAGACCTTAAAGGATATTGCTTATTCTGTCATTCTCACTCTCTTTAGCTGGATCTTTTGGATGGTTTACATTGTCACAGCTTCTTTGGCCTGAATTGAGTTATGGCAGTTTACATACATCAAGGATTTAAACGGGTGATTTCAGGTTAAGTAAGCACAGGTACTATAATAACTTAGAGAGCACTTCAAAAATAAGGATATCCATAGATCACAGCCACAGAGTGCAACTGATAAGCCACTGAAGAGAGAACTGAACTGAACTGCATTTTAGCGGGGAGTAGAAAAATGGTCTGGATTGAGGACATCCCAGCTCAATCCTGCAGGGTCCATGAGCTTTGTGAATGCTGGGAAACAAGTGGCTCAGCCTCCCAAATGATGCAGTTCCTTGCTGAGTGGCAGAACAAGGACTACAGTTAAAGGTGGCTGGAGCTTTTTTGACTTATCTGCTTTAGTGAGTTCCCAACAACAAAAGGCAGGCAGTGCAACGGATGAAGGGATTTACCATCGCCTTGTAATTTGTGGCTTTACAAAAATCATTCAGATAGAAATGACATTTGCAACTTATCCAAGTCCACAGATGCACATTCTGCAGAAACTTTTGTTAACAGAAATAGTCTGGCATGAAACTCTGGCTTAGATGCCATAATAATACATTCATCATTTCTTGTTTAATACTTTGCAAATGAAATGTTTGATGAACACAATAAAATATGATAATTATTTCTTACAGAGATGTGGCTGCTGAGGTGTGCAGGGATACAAGGAGGCTCAGGCCTGAGGTTTAGCTGACTGAACACATGAGAACTATTGAAGGTGACATGTGAAACTGCTGGATATAGCAAATACCAGAGTGAGAAGTGAACAAAAGTTACAGGGCTGGCAGGATTTCACAGGTGGTTAACAGGGAGTCATTCAAAGATGGCCAAACCTCACAGGGAACTGAAAGGAGCACTGGAGCCTCTGTGGGAGGAGAACTTGCAAGGTCAGTGGTAAGGATGGAACCATGTCAGTAACAGCATACAAGGCTGTGATTATCTAGATAATGCAGAGATGGGGTTTCTATCTGACCAAGATTTTTTCAATTTATTTTTTTTTTACTCCTCAGCAATACAAGAGAAAGAGTAACGCAGGAATTTAATGCTATGCGGATTTGAATATAACGAAGAAACTTCTGTTTCTGAAATGGGAATGATATTTTTAAAGGAAAATAAAATGCAAACAGTTCAAGGTTTTATCTAGTGCTCACATCAATCTTATATGAGCTTTGGGAGTTTTTCAGATTGGATGGCTGCCTTGTGATAGAAGGTGTCCTTCAAGGCTCCAGTGCTTTCAACTTCATGACAACTCAGATATGTCACATAAATCTGAGTTTTATGTTTCTGCTCTTTCATTTACTTCCAAAACTTAGTGGGGAAGACAGAACCAACTAACCAACCAACCAACCAAAAGTAGGAAAATATGAATTTCAAAGACTCTGGATTAAGACCTGTGTAATGGACATAAACTCAGGACGGATCATGTACTTCCAGTGCATTTTATTCATTCCTATCTATATGAGGTACATGTCACATTTTTCCCTTTCTCTTTAACCCAAGATTATTTTAATCCTTCTCTATTATTAAAAGAAACTTGCAGCTCTCCTTATGCACTAAACTGTGTCTTCTAACATGGTCCAAAATGTGGCTTAGGAACATTAATTAGCAGGGGAAATTTTTGACCAAGAAGGTGTCATATTGTTTGTAATCAGTTCAAAGGGATTGTAACTGAATTTTCTATGTATCGGGAAATAAAAGAAAAATGCTTCTATCAAATGCAGATTTTAAACATTATCTTTGCACCTGTTTGTTTTAGGGAGTAAAAAAAAAAGATTTTGAGTATGTGACTGTTGAGATACAGGGTTAGGAGAAGGTGAGGGAAAGAAAGAGTTGCAAGCCTGAAAAGTGCATTGAACTTCAGAACAATGATAAGGGAAAAGAGAACCTGGAAGGAACAGAGATAAAAGGTTCGCTTTGCTAATGTTTGCTCAGAAAATGTGAGTTCCAAGACAGATCAAGGAACAGAGAAGAGCATATGAAGACTGTCAATGGAGAAAAAAAAATAAAAAATCTCAGTAGATAAGGTCTGTCAGGAGGTAAAGGGAGATGTGGGAATATCATAAGAAACTCTTAACAATATCAGAATAATTTTGTGCTATCCTTCTATACTGAATTTTCTAGGACCAATTCATTTTTACAAGGTACTTTCTAGGAAAGGCATATATAGCAATTTTAAAGTAGCTTTGGCAAAGATTCATGTTTATTTATTCCTATTCTTATAATTTACAAGTATGTAGAGCTCATTTTTAACTGTGTAAGAAATGTGCTTTCTATTACTATTACAGCACCATATGCATAACAATTTTTTATATCAGCATATAGAACACCATGCTTCAAACCAGTGCAATTATCTTAACGTATGGCTGCACCTTCTCAATTTGTTACAACAGGAAAATGTACATAAACCAACATTCTTACCTGCTGTTTTTCTAGGGATACAAACCTGTGAGCAGTATGCAGATGACTGCAGACAGGGAGTAGTTTTGCTGTATCTAATTTATCATATATACCAAACTGATCCAAGAACATATCAGCTAACTATACTAATTATACAATTAACAAGTTGATCATTCATATTATTGAATCCTATGGGAACAGTTTTAAGTTAAGCAATCACTTCAGTTGCAGAATTAAATACTTATGAGACCTTCCATTATGCATCCTATCCCACCATTCATCCATTTTAAGTAACATATATGAAACCTGAAAAATAAACAGTTAATTACTAAATTTACAGATCACTTGCCTAATTGTATGGAATATAGCAGAGATAATGAGCTCATTGTGAACTGCAACAGCCATATAACGTGGCTCATGAAATGCTGATGGGACTGTCCGCACTGCATAGCAGAGATAAACACCCCACAAGAGGAATAAAAATTCAGCTGTGAGAAGAACAAAAAGAAATAATTTGCAATTAGTTTTACATATGAAAAAGGAAAATTTTAAGTACTATAGTATCTTCTGGAAGTGTGAGATATTTAAGCACAGGCAGCAGATGCTCATATATGTATATACGTACACATCCAGGCGTTCAAACTCTTTCAGGTACTGTCACTGTGCATGATACATTTGGTTTTCATTTCACAAACTTCTTCTTTCAAGATTAGGAACCTTTGTATTCATGGTGTTTCAGCTTTTCAACCAAAAACTTTAAGACAATGTCTAATAACATCTTGCTTCTTTTTCAAATTGGTGCTATAGAGCTTTGACATATTTTAAAATAACAAGTATTTTTGTTTGTAGCTGTTTTTTGACTTGTTATAGAGGCAGATATTGGTGCTACTACTAGACTGGAAGCTTTTTAAGACAATTGTTTCATTTCAAAGGTTTATAACTCAGATATAACAATATATTTTGTGTTAAAAAATGTCTCTGTTCATGGTAGTTAATTCTGCTGATGCTCATAATATGATGAGTTACTTCTGAGGACCTAATTATAACTAAAGTTATAACTAAATTATAACTAATTATATACTAAAGTCAGTAAGAGACAAGTCTGGATAAAAGTAAAATTATTTCAGTTACATGGATCTCTCTGTATTTGCTGAGTTCAGTTTTAACTCTGAACAACACTTGGCATATTTGTTTTATCAAAAAGATTGCCTAGCTTTAAGACAATCATTTTTACTGAACATATCCTACATGCACCCAGCAGTTTTGCCAGTTATCTAAATCCAAACATCTCAATAGACATAATCCACACCTGCTGCTATTTTTGTGTTCTTCACTAAAATCCAAACATTAATAAACATTTTGATGTTAATAATTTGAATTGGGACATTACTGAGTGTCAAAATGAAAAACACATGGTATGAACCTCCTGAGACTAGCCTGATTTTGAGCTCTACAAAAGCAGGTACACAGGTGTCTTCCTGACATCCCCATAAACTCACTGATTGGGCAAACTGGCTGCTACTTCCATTTTATTCCCAGATAATGAGCTATGCTCCCACTGAAGCATAGTACTCTGGTTTCTTAAAAACCCCTGCTGAGGAATGACCTACCAAGTCATCGTGCTCCTAAAGTCTTTTCTGAGCAAGCTGAAGGCAAGTTTTGCTTCAATGGAATAAGATTTAAAGGCTCCTTTACAAATATTAGCAAATTTAGGTTTTTTCTTTAAGTACACTTGCCTCATACACAGAATCATAGAATGGTTTGGGTTGGAAGGGACCTTAAAGATCATCTAGTTTCAACCCTCCTGCCATGGGCAGGGACACCTCCCACTAGACCAGGTTACTCAAAGCCCCATCCAACCTGGTCTTGAGTACATCCAGTGATGGAGCATCTACAACTTCCCTGGGAAACCTGTTCCATTGTCTCAGCACCCTCATAGGGAAGAACTTCTTCCTGATTTCTAATCTAAATCTACCCTCTTTCACTTTAAAGCCATTACCCCTCATCCTATCCTTACAAACCCTTGTAAAAAGTCCCTCTCCAGATTTCTTGTAGGCTTCCTTCAGATATTGAATCATGGCAGTGAAATGTATTGCTCTTCATAGCACTGAAATTTATTGCTTTCATTTTTCTGTAATGATTTAGAAGAAACTGAAAAGGAGAAAATGGTTAGAATTGAGTTGCTAAAGTCTATGGAAACTCTTAACAGGGATTTGCAGGTATTCCCCAGAACATGGCACAGAAATTATTCCCTCTCATCTTTGCCTTTCATTCAAAGTCCCCTTGCAGTAAAACACCCAACATCAGCTGCAGAGCTGAAGAGATGAGCTAATTGTGAAATAATAAGCATGCTCCACAAAGCTATCCATGGTCCATTCTTTATTCTCTTCCTCAGCTGAAGTGAGAAGAGCCCCAAGTCTCTTACTGATTGAAAAGATCAGTTTCAAGTGCTTACAGATGATGAGAGTCTGAAAAAGTCTGGCTTTCCCAGGGATGAAAATACATTCATAAACCACCATATGCTGAAGGTATTCCTATTTAACTAAAGACTGTGAGCCAAATTTTGCTTATTTTTACAAGAAACAAAATCTGTTCTGTGAAGATTAACAAGAATTAACTACTTTATTTTTTGTATACAGATTTGTATACAGATCTCTCAGAGAGCAAGTGAAAGTGAAAAAGCTGAAGCTCCATAATAAAAACCTATTTCAATGAGCTGGGATAAGTAGGAATAAATTTGATCTCCAGATCTGATTAATTCTGAAAATTTCACAGTTCTCAGTTTCATAATCATAGTTACAAGGAGTTCCTAAGACAATAAAAAAAGATTTCAAAGTATTAATATACTGGAGCATAACAGTAGTTTGGACCGTTTAATACATAATGATTTTATAAAAGCTTTACATTTAGAGCAGAGCCGGAATTCCTGTCTACAGATAATAATTAATGTGACATCTGGTATGCAACACAAATAATGAATAGCTTTAAAAACACAAGGTAAAATAACAGAGTTCCTGTATTTGCTAAGCCCAACGTTACATTAGCAAGAACAAACAAAACAGGCTGATAGAAAACAAATTTATTATCTACACCACTAATTACACGGCTTAAATGTATCATGTAGAAGCTGTGCTTGAGGGGGGATATTAAGTTCCTATCATTAGCTGCAGACTGTTAGTGCAATTTTTAACAAAAATCTGAAGGTGTTACACAATTATGCAGCATGGCAAAATGGCCTTCTTGGGTTTGCAAGATAAAATGAAGTGACATTTTAAGGTATTTATTACACTAATGAATAAAAAAGATATAACTAACTTTGAATAGATAGATAGACAGATAGATAGATAGATAGGTAGATAGATAGATAGATAGATAGATAGATAGATAGATAGATAGATAGATTAGATAGAGAGATAATGGAGCACATCTGGCCACCATGCAGCAAGGTTCTAATGTACACTCACCTCTGAGGTCCTGTTAATGCTGTCTATGGCACACTAGTGACTGCTTTGCAATAAATATCTTTAATGATTAGCATTTGTGAGATGTGATATGAAACTTCTATTTAATTTGCTGAATAATTTTCCACTAATAGACTGGTGTAGAGAGTGACTTCCTGACCACTAAAGGACTATCTCAGCACACTGCCATCCTGCCAAGACCAAACTCAAAACATGTGATCTTCTTCCTTTAAGTATGATTTATCATAAAGCTTATTAATCACAGCTCCTTCTGAAAAATGATGGAAATTCCTAGGAGAGAGAGCTGTCAACAGCTCTCTGGACAGCAAATGTGAATTAAAAAACCAAACAAAACGAAAAACAAGCATAAAAGAGCTCTGAAAAAACTTGCAGTAGCTGCTCTGTAACAATCCAAACCAGGCATTCAGATTTCAGGTACAAACTTCTGATAGAGAGTAAGAAAAGTAATGATTTCTTTAAAGGCATAAATGGATGTAGATATGGATAGTATGTAAGAGATGAAAAAAAAGTGTGGAATCATTAAGGTTGGAAAAGACCTGGCATTTTGGAAGACTTGGTTTCGTCATCCAGTCCCCTGGACCAGACTCATGCCCAGTGCCATCAGTCTGTTATAACTAAGAGTCTGCTGTATCTGCTTGCTTGGGATTTGTTTTGGCCGTTGTCCATATTCTGCATCTTCTGATAATGAAGGACAATAATATACGTTCACAGTACATGACACCCATGTGCTCTATAGAAAAGGACAGACTCAGGGTTGGTATTATTGACTTCAACTCCCTCTGAAGATCCAGGTTAATATATTTACTGGGTTTTGCTAAACGTGCAGTTTTTCTGTGTTGCAAATTACTCGTTTCTATTTAAAGCCAGTAAAAGCCAAAGCTGTGTTCAGAGACAGTCTCTGTGACATTTCCTTTCCACGTCCCTTAGCCCAGTTGTGTCATGCCTTGCACTGGTGCAGAATGCCCAGCACAAGGGGATTCCTGTGTTAATCAATATCCTCTCTCACTGCTGGCTCTGGGGGTGTCTGTGCTTCACCTGACTGTGCAGTACTGCAGAGTGAGGCACCATGAACTGAAGGCAGTGGTCAAAGTCCCTTTCCTCTCTTGCACGATTTGGAGAAGTCCCTGAGAGCCTCCTTACATTGAGAGAGAGGGGTTAATAAAGAGAGTCTGTCACTTGTCTAAGGGCCGGCCCAGTCTGAGCCCTTGACAAGTGGGTAGGGGAAGAGAACACCCACAGATGACAAATGGAGTAAAGGCAGTAAGAGCATGACTTCAGGAGAGTTAAGAAAAGTCAGATTCAGAAAAGCAAAGAAACCTGAAGTGGGAATTTTGAACGTGGCTTAAACATCAACTCTTCTTAAGGGTTTAGAAAAGTACTTCAGCCTTCTGCAACTTTGCCATCTTGAACCACTGGACAGCTCTAAAACAAAATACCTCATGCAGTCTTAACTTGCTCTCTTCTGCATATATAACCTTCAGTTTATTATATAATTTCTTAAGAGACCAGACTCATTTAATCCATGTGACAGAGGAATTCCAGAGATAAATCAAAGTTGGCTAACAAAGAAAGCTCTGTAATTTGCTGCAAATGACATTTAGATGTCTAGTGAATGACAGAAAAGACCACAGGGGGGAAATAAAACCCCAGGCTTATGCACATGCATAACTGAATTCTAACTTTGTACCACAAGCTCCTAACCACATGAAAAAAGTCTCCACTCAAGCCAAACTTTGCAGAGATGATCACAGAAAGCATTTCTCTTGCTATCCGGGCACCAATTTTTTGCTGTGATTTGCAGCCAAAATAATCACACAGGGCTGTATTTGCAGCCAGTAAGACCATACATAACATATTATATATAGATTTTACTGAACTCTGGAACTGAACCAAAGGCATTGCAAAATGGGCACCCAGATTAAATGGACCATATAACCCTGACCTTACTGTGCCTCAGCTCTGGCTGTGTAAAATGGGGATAATGCCACCCTCTCACTGCAAGGTGACAGCAGATATCTATTTACCCATATTTGTGAATACCTTAAATCCTAAACTGTTTACAACCTTCCAGGTTCAAGAAAGTGAAGTCCTGGTTGTCAGGCTGTCTCAGCCTTTCTACCCTGCCAGAAATACCCTTCTTTTCTGTTTCTTCAGGCCAGCCTCTTGATGGAGATGGCTGTAGCCTAGAGATACTGAAAGGATCTCCCTTTGTCTCCCAGGACACCCATCCCCACTTGCTTGCTTGCACTCTGCTGTCCAAAAGCTACTTGAAAAAAGATGACAACCTGAAGGATTTAATCCCATTTTCGTGACTCTGTATGATGTTCTAGGTCCAACCACACTCATTTGCTTAAAAAGCACCAGTGTAGGCCAAGAACAGGCCACTGCAGTTCAGAGCTGATGGCATGCTCTGCATCCTTTCTTTACACCCATTACAGCTGTGACTTCACTCAAGCTCATTTGGTATTCAGAACTTTGCACTGTTCTAACTCTTGTATCATTTTTTCCTCAGGTTTTGGACACAAATTACTTTCTACAACTCTACTTACAACCGTAACGCAGCTACAACAACTCATCTACTTCTCCATCACACTTTATTTCATCAGACTAAAGTCTGACTATTTTATATCCCCTTTATTGAAATGAAGTGAGCTATGGATCTGGAAGCACAGCTCTCCTATCCGTTCATTCACAGAGGGTGCCAGCTGGAGCCAAGCACACACCATTTTAAAATAGGAAAAAACTGTGTCCTCGATTGCTCCTGTGTTGCCAGCCAGCACAGCTTCTTTCTGCCTCACTGCGTCCAATCTCCCACCTGGAGAGTTGCTCCATGTCACAGGAGAAGTTTTTTTTCTTCAACTGAAAAGATTTTCATCTATTTCAATGAACTGTGATTACATGTATAAGTCCTTAGCATTGAGTTATTTCTAGCAAGTTATAAATTAACAGAGTTTTATCTGTCTCTCTTCCACATCTCAGCATCATTTTAATTAGCTAGGCACAGCAATGCAGAGACCTATAAGTGGAGAATTAATGGTGCCATATTCTAATTTATTTTTTTTTTCTAACAGAACTTCCACGGCCAGTGGCTGTCCAAGGACAAGAGACAAAAGCAGAGGTCCATGGGTTGATGAGGGGCACAACTCACCCTGTCACCCACATGGCCACAAGACTGCCTTGCAGATCCCCTTGGTAGGGGGACAAGGGACATGCTGACCCACCATGTGGGCCACATGGCTTGAGGGTGACCTAGCAATGGTTTTTGCTGTCAGTGGAGTCATACCCACTGAGAAGTTTCAGTGCATGAAATATATACTAGTGTTCAGCATTACAAGCTCTAGGAACTCCCCTCATTTCTGCACTTCCCTTAGCATTTACACTCATGCATTTTGTTTCTTCATCTACACAGCCTCATTCCTTCTGTAGCCCACTGCTGTTATTAAAATCACCTAGCCACTTTTCTGTCCCCATGCGCCCCATCATCCTCTATACTTCGGTGTGGATAAAAGAGGGAGAACAGTATTGGAAAGGTCTATCACAAGCAGCTCAAAGCAAACTGAGTATGGGACCTCTTCTCTCACATCTTAAAGAGCAATGCCAGTGCAAATGCCAGTGGCATCCAAAGTAATTGAAAGACATGGACCAAGACAAGAAGTGGATTCCAAAAAAAGTCTCTCATAAGTGATCACTATTTTTACATGATATTCTAAGTGTCTAATGTGAGAACTGAAGCCAGATCCTCATCTGTGATTAATTCTAACAAGTGTCTCCTGGTTGTGTATTCCACACAGAGGAGTCTGTAAGCAGTATTCTGAAAAAAAACAGCCCCTAGATGTCTCCAGATGGACTCTCCAAATGGGTAGCTACTGCTGACAACTTTGGCTTTAAACTTTGTACATCTTTGCCAAGGAGAACACGGCTTAAAAACACCCATTTGGAAATGAACAGTTCTTTATTCACTGCGTACTCTGAACAACACACCCCGAATATGGCATGGGGCCACATCAAATGGGGATAACAAAAAGAAATAATCATCACTCATTTGCTGAATGCTGCAGAGGGCCTGTAGAAAATTTAATAAAGGGCCTTGTGAGGCTGTATTACAATGCCCTAGCTCAGAACTCTATGGGCTTTACTAATGCCCTATCTGCCAGAGCCTGTCCTGGAGACTCATGCCCTCTTTAGATGCAAAGATTATATATATTAAGTATCAACAAATGAACAGTTCTTCTGGGAACAGTCTGAAACACTCACTTTGTTCCATTTCCTTGCTGAGGACATGCAGTAACCATGACATGGCCTCATGTCTGAAATGCTCCTGATGCTCAAGACCCAAAGCCTGACCCACCAATTAGTGAGCTATGGCAGCAGGTCAGGCAGCTGCACGGGAGCACCACAGCTCCTGACAGCCAGCAACCCAACAGGTGCTGGGGAAAAACACCTCCCTGCCCTTAGTTAATACCTGTCATTCATTTCTGCTTTAAATAAAGCACTGAAGAATGCATTGGGGAATTTTTAACAACTACAGGTCATATCCTACCCACACCGGGTGAAACCCTGGCCCTGCTGAAGTCAGGAACATCCACCCACCAATATTTCACCTCTGCTTTTTATTTGTGTTTGTGAATGCCTGTTTATCTCTTTGCCTGCCTTTCTCTCCTGCCTGGGGCTTTGTTCATTAAACTTACTTGCCTCTTTTTCCCAGTTTCTGGGAAACTCTTTTAAACTCTCTGCTGATATCTGTTTCACTTATAGGATTTTTCCCTCAGGATAGAAAATAATAGTTTGATTTGTGACACTGTGAGCCCTTAGGTACCAAAAGCTTATTACTTGTTTTATATTTTTTTTTCTGAATTGGACTCTGTCTCTGACAGGTAGATGTATAGAATGTATTGAGGCCATAAGAAAAAGGCTTTATGGGTGAGCATTTCCAAGCCCTTAGGTCTTTCTCTCGAATCTCAAATTATCAACAATGCCATGGCCTGCCAGCCAGACACATGCCCCAACCTTGAAAGTGATGCAGAAACAAACACAAAGGCAATAAAAGAATCTAGGCAAGTAACAAATAAGCTACCCACAAGTACCTACAACCTCAAGGAAAATGCACAGTAACTTAAGTTACGTAGATAAAAGAAGATTTACTGAATGCTAGATTTTCTCATCAGCATATCACAGAGCAGAGAGCCAGGGCTAGAAATAGTTATAACCTTTGTGTCTAAATCCCTACTTCTCTCACAGAGAGCATCCTCTGAAACTTAATGGAAATGTAAATATAAAACATTCAGTCTGAAATGTAAATATAAAACATTCAGTCTGAAGAGATAGAGCCTAAGTAGCATGATTAGTATGGAAAATGCTTCATAAAGCCTAACTCAAATAATCTCTGGTAGCATAAAGCATTCATCTTGTTACAACTTTCTAGCAGAGCCTTGTTGATTCACACTTCACTGATCTGCAACCTTGAAAATTCCCTCTCTGCATTTCAGTAAAGTGCTGACTGCTGAATGAGAGGGAAATATTCCAGCAAGGGCCACAGGTCACAGAATATATTCCAAAAGGCTGACTAGTTCTATATAACATATACATACACTGTGCCTGACTAAGTGAAATAACAAACCTTTCATAAATTATCATCTAGCATTTTTATTTAGCATTTTAAATCAAATATAATAATTATCAATTAATCAAATCCAATCTTTTGGAAGGCTGCTCCCAGTCAACTAGAGGAATAAAAGGGGTTCTGCATTATGGGTGTTTCTTCTGACATCTGAGATGAAGTATCTAATTTGTTCTGCACAGTTTAATTTCTTAGCTCATGCCATCCCAAGAACTGAGAGTACATCTAAAACCACATTAAGTTGGGACATTTGATGTGCATTTCCTACCCCTGTTACTTTGATACTCATTTCTGTAAGGTTATGAACGAGTGGACTTGCAAGTTCTTTCTGTCCTCGCACATGACAGCTCTCTCCAGTTCTGTGGTGCAAAAGCAAAAAGCCTTCATTAATCTACCCACCACATCTCACTTTAATAGTGTAGAAGAGCTAGATATTTTCTGCCTTCAAACATGAAATTTCTTGAGCACCCATCACTTTTTTACAACCCAAGTTACAAACCTTTGAAAGTCATAAAAGTCTCAGTATATTTTAATTATGTTTTACCTCTCAGCCTGTTCAAAAAACACATACAGTGATATTTTATTTCCCTACAAACTTTTCACGTGATATTAGGCAGTCTGACAAAACTTTAAGATATTCTAAAAGAAGAAAAATGAAAAGACAACCAAGCTGTATTTTAGAAATTAAAGATAATCTAGAAAATGAACATACCAACAGCCATCATGTAATCCCAGCGGTCTATGAGGCACATATTGAAGATCAGGTGGTCAGATGTTTGCCCTTGGCCAATGAGTGGAATGTTTCTCTCCAAATTTTGGGTTATTGCAGAGGTCCAGCCAACGAGAAACCAAAAGACTATCAGGAGAATTACAGCCAACATCCTCATCACTCGCCCACCTGTCATGTATGGAATACGCTGAGCAGTTCGGGACAGGAATACCTTCAAAACCCTGGAAAATTCAGACAGGGCAGAATGAAGAGCAGCACTACCAGTGTCACAGGAATTAGATCTTCATTTTATTCGCTATCAGATCATTAAAAAAATTATCAACATCCTTTCCCCTGACAATATATACAAGAGTGAAATTTGAAACATTATTACTTCCATAGTCATCATATTTAAATGGAACTGATGGCTGCCCAGAGAGTGCTACACAGCAAGAGGAGAAAATATGAGCTATGTTTATGTTAGAGAAGTGCATTCACATGCTGTGTTATCAAGCTGTTTTGTACCTTCCAGCTCCCAGTGGAGGAATTCTGTCTTTGGAAAAGGGAAGGTCATTTCCATAAAACAGCAACCACGTATGTGAGATTTCATTTCATTTTGCTTCTGCCTATCTGCTCATTTCCAACTATGCTATTCCCAGAAAAAAAAATTACCACCTCTTGGATAATTTTCCCAGTGAGTTTGATGCTTCTGAGACAATAACTTACTCCTCATGGAAATAACTGTGGAATGCACTTTGCTAATTAAGTGTTTTCTGACTTGATTAGAGAAGAATATGTTTTTTGAGCTGGGACAGACATGTCACAAGGTATGTCAGGCACATATACCGTGTAACAGCCACTGAACACGTAACACTCTAAAAATATTTTCAGTTACTACTAGGATAGATTTACTCCTGCCAAGAACTGTTCTAGGAGATACCACCTGCATTTTCTGCTAAAGCAGAAAAAGGTCCTGCTGGGAGCATGAGGGCAACCAAAATTTGAGGAAATTGCCTCAGGAAGAGTGAGTAGTTTGACTCTCCACATAGCAACAGAATATCTCTTTGTGTTGCCTGCAGCATGGGATCTCCCAGAAGCATTTCACCTTCTCCTGCTGTTTTCCTATGAGAAAGGGAGTCTGCAAGGGATGTCATTGCACTGCTCCTGCCTCGATCTTGCCAAGCTACCAAGGCTGGGCAGTGGGTTAAGGCTATCATGGAAGTTTTAATGTACCCAAATATTTAGAAGCAGATGGGCTGAGTTCAAAGGCTCTTTTAGAGATTGGGGTGAAGAGGTGAGTTGTTTCAGTGATTGTGCCCTCAGAACCATCACGGTTCCTGATTCCCGAGTATGAGCATGTGCAATGAATACTCTTGATATCCATGAAGGGACAAATTATCACAGAGGTTTAGGGAACTTGGATTTTCTCAGAAAGTTGAGATTCTAAATGCCCTTGTCAGCTCTCAAGTCTTTTCACTGTACCAAGCACTGAACCATTTCCCAAGCCACTCCAAAGCCAGGCCTGCCTTTTCAGTAGGAAAAAAAAAATAAATCACACTCCAGATTAATATTTATACTTATATTTGTCTAAGGGAAGTTGCCTCTCAAGCAAATAACAGAACAGTGTCTTTTAAGGCAGAAGCACAAAAGCTTTTCCACATCCATAAATATGAATCATCATTTGACTACACAGGCAGCCTTCACAGTGTGCATTAGGTGAAGTCAGAGATCTGAATGTGTTCAACATTATTCAGCTGTTTCCCTCCCAACAGTTACTCTGCAGGGAGTAACAGTTCTTGATCTTTCCATGTTTGATAGATGTTCTGCTCTCCCTTTACAGATGCCAACTGTTTTATGTTGGAAGCAGCTTCTCAAAGACTTCAGGCAGGATAGACAGAAGACTCCACAGTGGTGAGGCAGGAGATATCCCTCTGCATTGCTCAGCTTCAGCACTACTCTTCCAGGGCAGCACTGGCAAATCCTCATTTTGAGAACACTAAAAATCAGTAAGTTAACATTTTCCTCATCCCTGTTGTGAATGCTGATCAGTATCTTCTTTGAAGGGAAGGAAAAGGTATTTTTGTAGTGAACTGGAAAACATCTTATTTTCACAGCTATAGTTTGCCAGTTGAGAAAAAAATTATTGTACATGTTTATGAAGGTTGAAGAGTTAAATCGACTTGATGGCTGGTCAAAAGTGGTGTTTCCCAGGGCTCAGTTCTCTTCAACACTTTATCAGTGATCTGGATGAGAGGATTGAGGGCACCTTCATCAAATTTGCAGATAACACCAAGTTGGGTGGATGTGTTGATCTGCTTGAAGTTAGGGATGGTCTGCAGAGTGATCTGGACATGCTGGATCAATGGGCCGAGGCCAATGGCATGAGGTTCGACAGGGCCAAATGCTGGGTCCTGCACTTGGGTCATAGCAACTCCAAGCAGAGCTACAGGCTTGGGGAGGAGTGGCTGGAAAGCTGCCTGGTGGAAAAGGATCTGGAAGTTCTTGTTGCCAGATGTCTGAATGTGAGCCAGCAGTGTGCCTGGGTGGCCAAGAAGGTCAACAGCATCCTGGCCCGTATAAGAAATAGTTTGCCTAGTAGGACTAGGGAAGTGATTGTCTCCCTGAGGTGCTGGAGTGTGTCCAAAGAAAGGCAATGAAGCTGGTGAAGGGACTAGAGAACAAGTGTTATGAAGAGCAGCTGAAGAAACAGGGTTTGTTTAGCCTGGAGCAAAGAAGGCTCAGGGGAGACCTCATTCCTCTCTAAAACTACCTAAAAAGAGGTTGTAGCCAGGTGGGGGTTAATCTGTTCTCCCATGTTGCAAGCAACAGGACAAGAGGAATCAGCCTCAAGTTGTACAAGGAGAGGATCAGGTTGGATATTTGGGAAAAAATCTTCACAGAAAGGGTTATAAAGCCGTGGAACAGGCTTCCCAGGGAAGTGGTGGAGTCAGAATCCCTGGAGGTATTTAAAAGATGTGGAGCTGAGGGACATGTTTTAGAGAAACCTTGTCAGTGCTGGGTTAACAGTTGGACCTCATGATCTTGAAGGTCTCTTCCAACCAGAACAGTTCTATGATTCTAAGAATCAGAGAAATCATACAAAACAGCTGAGAACTACTAGAAACTTTTATTTGCATTTTGGCTCTCCAAAGTCAATTTTTGGTGATTCTATTGCAAGCCAACATGTGAGCCTTTTCTGGATGTAACAAGGCAGGGCCCATTAAATTTTTTCCACTAGTAGCTCATTTACTGCTGACTGAGAAAGCTTTCTAAGGGAGAGTGTGCTGCTATTACACTGTTGATCTAAGCACAGTGAAACAAATGACATTTTGCAGTACAGCAGTTGAAAACCCCTCCAATTTGGATCAAACCACATTTTTTTTTTCTCATCTTTTTCACAAAAAAAACTGGTTTCCCTCCCCAAGAGGATGCCTACTCACCAGGCTTGGAGGGTCATTCTCCTTCCTGTACCTCTGACTCATATACTATCAAAGAGCATAATAAAAAAAAGTTGATTTGTTGCAATATGAGACCAAATTACCTCAGCAAACACATATTGTCTGATGACTGGTACCCTCCAACAGAAAACTGGGGAGTTCTTGATTCAAATTGCCCTGATTTCTGGTAGACTTTCTTTTTCTCCCCTTTTTTTTGCACTCTTTCATATCTATATATTGGATTGAACAAGAAATTGAATAAATTAGAGATATCTCCCAGGGAGCTAAGAAATGGAGCTGGAGGGCTGCATCTATACTAGAAAATGAAATATGGCACTGGTGACAACCAGCACTGAACATCCAGAATCCATACTATTACCCTCTAACACGGGGTGGCTGGATGCAAACTGCCCACTGCAATGGCCTGTGCCAACTCTTGAACCATGCTGGGAAATAGCTTTGGAGCATTCAGGTTATCACAGACCAAGGACAAAAACTCAACATGAGAGAGGATGAAGTTCCAGAGCCTAGAAATGTTCTCTGATGCTACTTAATATATGAATATAGATGTAGCCCTGAATTCAAACCCTAGAGCAAAATAATATTTAATTATGAGTTTTAGGTAAGGCAACGCCAACTGTAAAGACTCCCTCCTCCTGCACTGTCTACCCTCAACATGCCAAGTAGTATCAGGCAGTGCTGTGGTAGAAGCTTATGGCACTGTTTTGAGACCTACAGCCTCTGAGCAAGGCCATAAAAGGAAACTTAACCATCTTTCTCAGCATCTTCTAGCTCTTCTTCCAGCTAAAACCATTCAGCACATGTAACAATAATGTAATAATGCTTTTGTGTGCTGTTGTTGGATAATCAAGCCATCATTTTCAGTTACATGTCATCAGTTCTGTTTACAGGCAGGTCAGAGAGAACACTGCAACATCCTGTCCTGCTTTGCTGGAAAATGCAGCTGACTTCAAGCAAAGCTTTGACCTACAGACAGCTCCAGGCAGCATTCAAGCTGATATGCAATAGCCATCCTTTTTACAGAGTGAACAGAAGGCACAGCTCAGACTGAATGAACTGTCTGGAGATCACTGCTGGTAAATCCCAACTCTGCTGGCCGCACTGCCAAATCTGGGGAGAATTGAGCTATATGGTCTGAGGGATTTTTTTGAACACCTGGTTCCATATAAATGGCCAAGGGGAGGATCTAGTTGCTAACACTGAGAGCTGAGAGCCAAGGGAAGCCCAGCAACTGGGAAGAGAAGTCATGTTGCAAGGGGATTTGAAGCAGAGAGACAAAGTGTGCTGGTTCACGGGACTGGCTGGGTTCACCAAGTTTGGAAACAGCAAGCAAAGCACATGGCTGCTGCTATAGAAGTTACAGCCTAGATGTAAGGTATGACCTTAGGAAATAAATAAAGCCATACTAAATTTTCCTGCCGTATCATTAATCTGCCCTGTGAACAGAAAGCATGGCCCTCAAACTCTCATCTGACTGCATACACAGCAGGAACAACACATGAAGGATTCTGCTTGGACAGCAATGACCTGGCACAGGGTTTATTTTATTTATTTATTTACTATTTCTAGCATCTGTCATTCTGTGGCTCTACTGAGTCATCCTGTTAAACTGTTCTGTTCCAGACTGATGATTTTTATTGTGATATGGAAGCTACATCAGAAAGATAATGGGTCAAGCTCCTATGGAGTATATTGCCCTCCTATGGTGCAGGGATTATGCCTTATCTGCTTTTTCTGGAGTAGCAGTGAACATGCCACTAGTTACTTCGAGTTTGTAAACTGATGTGATTCTACTAGAAGTGGAAAGGTACTAATGGCACATGTATGGCATCATATCAATACAAAAGAGAGTCTACACTTGACACACAGGCACACACACATACACAGACAGAGTGCAGGTTTTATCTCCACATCAGGAAAGGTGTCTTAAGGCCCAAAACCTCACAAATCATATTTAGATGTACTCATACTACCAGTTACTGTCTTGCAGATAGAAAAGATAAAACCCAATTGAGAGACAGAAATGAATCATTTTCTAAACCACATCCCAGTTTAAAGTCTCTAACTTCCCAAGTGATTTCTCAAGACTTCAGGATAGAACAGATATGAAGTCCAGCACTAAAGAAGATACTGAAACCAGGATTATCTTTTGCTCTATTGAATCTGATCATCTTGAACTTGAGCAAACCTGAGAGCTGTGCCACGTCAACACCACAACAATGGCATGGCAAGACCTGCATCATATATGCATCATGTCCTGTCCAGTGAAAAGGTACAACAACTAGAAAAATAAGTTCTCACAGTTATTTGAGTGTATGAACACCTCTTAAGATTCCCCATCCTCTCTGCAGCCAGAAAACTTTGCCATGAAAAATATCTCAACCCCTTCAAATCACACTAGAAATAAATAGACACTTAGGTAATAGGGGAACTCTCACGTTTTTCCTTTCAGTAAAGATTTTTGTAATAGCAAATCTGCACAGAGAGACCACTGCTGGTATTGTAAACCTGCTAGACAGTAACAAGGTAAACCCTAGGTACCAACAGTACTGGAAATACGGGGAGAGAGACTGTGCTGCAGGATTGTTTCCTCTGTTCTGGAAGTGTGCCTGGCTTCAAATCCTCACCTAGGGGGCCGTGGTTATTAAATAGCAATAATCATATCTGAGAATATCCCAACAGTGCATTAACAAATTACCAATCAGATAAGCTCAGATGCTGAGTGATAAGAGAAATGGTGTCCTTTCTCCTTAACAAACTATATTTACTTACAAAAATGTGATTTTGAAAGTACAGCTTCCTTGGTACTTTCCCTAGAGTTTTAAAGTGATTTCCTATTGTGTAAAACTAATGCAATATAAATTTATCAGATGTACGGCTAGAAAAGCAAGCTGTGAAAAGGAGTTTACATCAGTAGTATCAATTTATATCAGTATCTGTTAAAAACTACCATTAGTACACAAAGATACGTGGGTCGTGACCTAATGCTAACCTACTCTGTACTCTAGTTTCCTAGATTAGTTTTAATACACCACGTATAAAGGTGATGTTACAGTGCTGAAACGAAAGCTCCCCTTCTGGATCAATGTATAGGAGGTAAAATGTGCCTCCATGATTTCCATGAGTTTGAGAAGACTGAAGGAGATGGGAGGGAAATCATATGCTGTTCAAGGGAAGCTTGGGAGGCAACAGGAGTCCAATAGGTTCCCACTGCCATCCAAACCGCTCGCTCCTTCCCATGTGTGCAGCTCTGGACTCTCAGTCTCATTCATATTTAATAACACAGAAAGTCTAAAAATATGACTTGCTTTGATGACAATGTATTGATTTGAAGTAGCTTTTGTCTGTCAATCTCTAGCTAAGCCTGGAAGGAGCAAACAAAATTCTTATTTCTTTAAACGTAGCCTAGATTCTGACATTCTTCATGCTATACAGATATTTTATTTTCTCCTTTCACCTGCAAGTCTAAATTCCCACCTGAGTAAAGCTCAATTTCCTGGTGGTGCATAGATAAAAAGCTCTCTCTGCCTGCAGCCAGTTCCAAGGACTGTAGCTGAAATCTTTTGACAGACCAGCTGAGGTTTTCTTTTCCCCAGTGCCCCCTCACTCCGCAGCTCACTGCCCTGCTGCCTGCATCTGTTCCAGCTGCCTGATAGCTCCTGTCACAGGAGACACTGCAACTGTGTGTGTGCTGCTTTCTCAACTGCTTTTGTTCATATCACTGTGTCTCATCAGGTCTCATCAGAAATGGCTGTTCTTCAACTACACTTGCCCATCCTGGGGAGGTGCTGATGGTTGCACTGGGGAGCCAAGAGGTAAGAAGGCTCAACAAAGGGAACTTGCCACGTCACATAACGAGGTTTCAGTGATGCAGATGCAGACCAAGTCTCCTTATTTATGAAATCCTCATCTGCTTTGTGTTAATTATCTCTTCTAATAAACCACTTACTGCACTAATACCCTTGTGAATCCTGCTGAGATTAGCAGAACTACAGTGCCAGTGAAACATCTGACCCCCCGCTGTCAAACTCTGACCAGGCTCTACTCCATGAATGTGTAAACCATTAAATAAAAAGCCCATCAATCTGTCCCCAGAAAACTACCAGTGACATGTCTCCTGTTTGTCAACTATTTGGGTTTAAGGGTATATCACACAGTTGCTTTGGTGGCACCAAAATCAAGAGTTCACAACCACAGACTCCCATGTGGGATTCCTAAAATTCTGAAAAGCCCAGGTGGTTGGGATAGGCATAAAGCCAGCTCTGAGTCTGCTACTGAATGGTTAACACAGGCATTTCAATAATTTCCTCCTGATAGATATGTTTAAATAACTACATCCCTTGCTTGGTAAAAATGAGGTCAGCTCCTCAGACATTCTTTTTCATAAGCAAACCATTCTTGCTGAGCACTTCATTTAAATTTGAGGTGGTTTTGGGGCAGAAGCCTTAATTCACAGATTCCTAAAACTCCTGCTGCTAGTAGTTTAGACTGAAGATTAGAAACCCTTCAGACTACACAAGCTTTGGCTAAGCTAATTATTTGCTTCTTAAAAATAATCAGGTGGTTACTATCTTTTCTGTAAATCTAAAGCCATTCAATTTTTTACCCTTATCAAAAACTTCCAGAAGAGGCTGTACAAAAGATATCAAGGTCACTATTTATCAGGAGGTTTACACTGTGAAAATAGATGCACGAAGTGCCTCCTGATAATCCTTTCCTACAATAGGCCAAGAAGATTTTCAAAGCTTCCATCACAATTTTTGCTTCATGGAGCTCTGTGGAGTTGAACACACAAAAGCCAACTCTCCTGATCCCAGCTCAGAACGTTTCATTTAACAAAGGCTGAGGAGTAAAACCAGTTGGGATGATGCACATTGCCCTCCTTGTTAGTGCTGCTCCACACAGGATTCCTCTCCTGCTGAAAACATTCATTCACAGATGATTTCAACAATCCTTTCAAGTGTTAGAGGCATTTTCTAGTGGTCAGCAATAAGGCAGCTGCTCAAGACATGTCAAAGCTCACTTTTTTTTTTTTTTCTTACAAGAGTCACACTATGAATAGGGAATGTCTTGCCATGAATAAAGCCAAATTCAGGGCCAAGGAAATTTGTGGGTAGCTTTACATCTTGATATGGAAAGATTTTCTTTCCTTTCTTCTTGTTATTAGCTCACTGGCAAGCATTGTACTTCTGATCAGAGAATGATAAGCCTCATTTTAAAAAGACAACATTTTTAATGTGGCCAGGAAGTGAAACTACCTCTTCCCTTTAAGCCAAAGACAGTAGATGTTCTGATCCATTTGCATGATGTGAAGAGTTGCAGCTTTAAGAAAAACAATACATGAGAAATTTTCAATGGAACTAATGATTTAACAATCCCTAGCAGCTGCAATACATTTCACCACTTTTGTAAATCTAAGTTATTAGATTAGTTTATTAAGGCACTATGTAAGAAGAATGCAAAGCTACTCTCTGGATCAAAATGCACTGAAAAAAGATTTAATGGACTTAAATGAATTAACTCTGCTAGTACTTTTTTATTTTAAGGACTGAACTATTTATCCATAGCATATTTACAGACCACTGTATTTTTTGATAAATGTACTAAACATTAATCAGTAAATGAAAGAAAACAACATAACCATATTTCACAGATAAATGTCTTAATGTTCATAGATGGATGCTTCATTGTTTTTCCCCCTTTGTATCCCATTACACATGTGGTAAATATATTTTAAGTGTCAGCTCATATGTGCTGCACTGTGGATTGAACAAGATAAAAAAAAACTCATTAATTTACCCTTTTTTTTTCTCTCTCTTTTTTTTTATTTTTTTATTTTACTACTGAATTTTCCATAGCAGGAGACCCTACAGCTTGTAAACCAGATGTAGTTCCCCATTATACTCACGTAAGGCAGTAACTGGCTGACATCCCTGGGACCCCATTAATGCACAAACTAGTATAGGTGTTTGCATGGTCTCCACAGAACTGGCCTGGAAACAAAATTCCCAAGAACCACAGAAGACTGTGGAGAGCTTGATACAAATTCAAAATTCAAATTAAGACTTGCCTTGCAAGGTCATGGTAAACAAGTGAAGAATTAGGCACAAACACTGTGATTTCTCTCTGATAAATCTAGTTGCCTTGTTTTTTTTCCCATTAAAAAATCAAGTCACCTTGACTGATCAAACAGATGCCCAATTTCCTGAGTTTTCTCTTTTGGAAAGATTCCTGCAGGAGAAGGTGCATACAGCTCCAAGCTGCTGCTGACTGTGGGTCTAGCTGCATTGCCAGAGGGCACTCAAGAGAAATATTTTTCAAAATAAGCTCATTTTAAGTGTACTGCCTTGAAAAAATTCCAGTGAAGAGACCAGGAGATGTACTAGGGATCTGTGGAGTGCTTGCTAAAAGCACTATGCACAAAATCTTTTGGCACAAAAGTACCTCCTCACAAATATACTTGCAGGAGCTGGTTTCCTTTTCTGCTGTGAAATGACGTTCCTGCACACTACTTAAAAATGGTAATCCATTATTCAAGGTGCAGGAAGCAAACATCAGCAATTGAAGGGACGAGAGTCTCTCCCATCTTTATAAACTGTAATATCACAATTTTTATGATCTCCTGTTTCTTATCTTTTGGAGTGTAGGTTTTTTTTTCCTTTCACTTGCCTTCTGTCAGAATGTGTCAACATTGCAGTGACAGTGAACTGGTCAAGACAGGTTCAGACAGCTGCTTCTATATTGGCTGTCCAGAAGCATATGCACCTTTACAGCTGCAAATAATGCAAATAAAGTGTTCACATTTTTTTAACACATCATCCTCCCAATCTTATCACTTCATTGCTAATCATACACAGATACAGAAATCTTAGTAAAAAAAAAAAATATTTTAAATCTTGACTTTTAGCTAACATTGATTAAATTTACATAGTGGAATTGCCCAAATTCATGCTTTTCTATCAAATTAATGCAGTTAACATGTGAAAAAAAAAAATCCTTTTACTAAATTAACTTTGCAGAGTTCTTAAAATATCAGCCTTCAAAGATACCTATTTTTTTCTAACAGAATCAGGGTTTAGTAATTATGGAGAAGAACAATCCAAATCTGCATTTCCTTTCAACCACGAGGGCAATGAAGAGGAGGATACTTTGAGTGGTCCAGTTTTTGGTGCATTTTGCTCTCATTTGTATGCATTCATTACAGTGGCAGGCAACCAAACAGCACAGATATAACAGAAAGAACCTGCCCTACTATTGTACTTCCTTCAGGTGTAACAAAAAGTGATCACACCCACTGGACACAATCTTCCTCTCAGATCCACAATGCAGACTTCCATATGCCAGCAGAGATCAAAAGGTGCTGAAATGCCAACACCCTTATGTTATGATGCAAAGCTGGGTTTAACACGTCACACAGAAATCTGCACAAAGACACATAACTAATATTTAGTTACAATATTTGTTGAGGGTTTTGTGTCCATTTTAATACACTAAATGTTAACTGCTTTATAATGTGATTGACAGGCAGCAGTGGTTTATATCAACTCTACTGCAAAAGAAGTTCTTTATCAGCATTGTGTTCTCCTTCCACTTGTGGAATAAATATTAACTTTATCTCGTGGTTGTGCGTGCAGGTATCATGGCTAAGAATTTCATGTGTATTTGAAAGGAAAGCTTATTCTTCAGCTTGTCTGCAAAAGATAAGATTCAAGCCATTCTTACAACAGATAAAATCAGGAACATCTCCATCTGTCAAGAGATATAGCGTGTTAGCACCAACAGAAACTGAGTCCATAAACAATGCTAACTTCTTTGGATAAAATTTCCATGTGATAAAATATTGTTCTTATTATTAACAATATTCAACTGCAAATGTGCATTTGGAGTACATTACCCTGAAGGGAATGAAAATCCTGGAGTGGGTGTTAAAACTCATCAGGCATCTGGGGAGTTAATGTGTCTCTGGTCGATTAATTCACAGAATGTCAGAAGAGCCAAGGTTGGAAGGGAGAGATTAAGAAACCACCTAATCCAACCCTCCTGCTCAAAGCTGGATCAACGAGAGGAGATTTGCACTGCTGGATTCTTCCAAGACACTCTTGTGGAATAAGTCCAACATGCAAGCTAAACACCAAAGGCTTCCACTGAAGCTTCAGAGCTTTCAGTGGAGCTTCCAGGCTCACAGGAGATACTCAGGATGCAGGAACAACATCACATGTATCAGTGTATGCCTCTGTATCAATACAGAGGTGTGGATATGGTTGTTAAAGGTTGCAGTACTACTCACATATCTCCCCTTACTCTGGTAGATTTCTTATATTACATTTTTTAATTCTCCATTCTCAAAAGAAACAATAACAAAAGGTTCCAAGCCTTCAATATATCAAAGCCCTGTCCTTTCTTCTAGATGCAGATGACAAACAGACAATAGATGGTAACAAAGCTGCTAGTCACATACATCCTCTGACATATTGCTCAACTTATGTTTCCCTCCTAGCATTTACTAAGAACCTTAGAAAAAAGTAAACTCTACAATAAAGGTAAAGAGACCAAAATGTAATTTTTTTATTCATTATACTCATACTCCATGTTTGATATACCAAACACCTCTCCTGCTGGCAAAGAAGGCCAGCAGCCTCACAGACTGTGTAAGGCAGAGTATGTTCAGTAAGTTGGGGAAGGTGGTCCTATCTATCTACTCAGAACTGAAGCCACACATGGAGTGCTATGTCCAGTTCTGGCCTCCCTGGTACAAAAGAAACATGGACATACTGGAGATAAGACCAGTGAAGGGCAACAAGATAATTAAAGGATTTGAGCATCTCTCATAAGGGGACTGTTAAGCCTGGAGAAGAGAAGGCTCAGTGAGAACTTCATTAATGTAAATAATTGATGGGAGGGAGTAAGGAAGATGAGAGTCAGATTCTTTGCAGGGATGCCCTGTGAAAATGAGAGGCAACAGGCACAAACTGAAATCCAGGAAATTCCATTTAAACTTTAGAAAAACTTTTTTTTTTCCTGTGAATGTGCTCAAGACACTAGAATAGGATCTCTGTCCTTCAAGAATTCAGAACCTGTCCTTGACAACCTCAATTCTGTTATTCTGTAGTCTTTGTGTAGTCAGTATACAGAAGTATAGATAGTTGGAAGAAACTAAGACATCACTAATATTTGCCTTTGTATGCTTTCTGCAACAAACTTTTTATTCAGACCTTAAATTTTAAGATTTAATATACTTTAGAAGTGTATTAGCATTCACAGTATAGTTAGCATTGGAAGCTCTTTTGTATAACTTGTTCTGTGAACTTCTTCAGAGCTTTGATTGAATATTCCACCAAGTATCACAAATTCTACTCTCAGGGGACCACTAAAGTGCAGCTTTTCACTTTTTATTTTTCAAATTTGTTACTAGATGACACTCTTACCAATTCTAATGAAGAGGGTAATACAACTCTCCTGCACAGTAATATATATCAATGCAATATACAACTTCAATAAATATATGAAACCTTCTATTCATTTGTCATTCTGCAATAAAATATTCAAGTTTAAAAAGTCAGCTGCAAGAAACAGTAATTCTTATCTACATATCATATGCACAGGAAGAAATAGCATCAAGCTGAATTCTGAGAAGTGTTGCTTTGTGTGTTCGCCAATGAGAAAAATGATAAATTATGGTCAAAGTTTTAATTGTCAAGCATTCTAAGGCAATCTAGAAAACCAAGAATAATGTGTCTTTTTAAAGATAAGCTGAAATTATTTTCAGCCATTCTAAAGGGGCATTAATTCATGCCATTCTAAGGGGGCATTAAGCAAGCACACAGAAGAGCTAATCTAAATGCCACAATTTTCAGGAAGAAAGAGGAAAGTTATTTTGCTATAAGAGAGATGAAACACTCAGAGACTCTTGCTGAAATTAAATGTAAAAGATGCAAAAGACGCAGTCTCAGGCAATCTACCCACATAGAGCAACAAGACCTTCCTGAACACAAAACAGCAATTAGAAAATTGTTGATAGCCATAATTTTTTAAAATAGTAGTTGCTTAAACAGAAATATTCTAATCAGAAAGACATCAAATAGTGCTAAGAAATGCAGTGGTAATGACCTTGCTTCACAACATAATAACCGAAAGAAACAAACGATGAAAAAAAGGGCAATTAATTAGACTCCTTTCTTATTAACAGTCAGACATTGACCCAAATTCAGACTTAGTGACATTCATGCAGCAAGAGCTAATCACACAAGAAACAGATTTGGACTCTTGAATATAACAAGCAGCTTAAATGTGGTGTTCAATATAGCATGAAGATGAAAATAAAACAAATTAGTCCACTCTAACTGAACATGGAGAGAAAATGGAATTGAAAAAAATATTTTTTTACTTGCAATAGTAATGTGATAGATCACTGGGTTTTTGTATTCTGACTAGTCTTGCAAATGACACTGATGACTGACTGCATGCTAAGGCAGATGTGTGGTGACACACCTGAGGCTTTCTAGGGCAGGGCTTGCTGCCAGCTCTTCATGTGTCTGAGCCTGCTAGAGCAGCATCCAGGCTGCAACAAACCAGGGAATAGTTAAGCTTAAATGTTCATCACTTTCTGAGAAGCTAGCTACAAAATTCATCTCACTAATTTTGATTTCCAGTATCTTTCAGGTTACTCAAATGTTCTTTCCCGACTGTCTTGTGTTTATTGCAGAAGTTGGGGAGCCCAGCAGGACACACTTCTGAGATTTGGGATAGGTAGTATTGCTTGAGTTTTTCAGGATGAGGTCTATCAGTGGCCTTAAAACAGTCATCCAGAGAACAACTACAGAGTTTGCCAATTTTATTTATAAATTCTACCTTTTTTTTTTTTTTCTCCTTACAAAAGACTCAGTTGAAGTCTAAAGGTTTAAGTGCCACACATTCTAGCCACCATGCAAATCCATACAGGAATGTGCTGGCCAGCTGTGGGCAGCTGCACCTTTAGGAAGGTCAGGCAGAAAGAGGCATCTCTGGGCAACCTGTTCCAGAGCCTCACTACCCTCACAGTGAAGAACTTCTTCCTTACATCTAATCTGAATCTACCTTCTTCCTATTTAAAGCCCCTAGTCCTTGTCCTATCACTACAAGCCCTTGTAAAAAGTCACTCTCCAGAATCCTTGTAGGCCACACCACCTACAAGGTTCCCAGAGCTATTTTCCCAAGTGTCAAAGTATGATTTGAAAATTGAATAAAACTTGGAAGAGATTTAGTCATTGCAGCCACATTTTCCAAAGCATTTGAAAAAGTATAGAGAAACAAAGTCCAGAGCTGGATTATGTTAATCCGATTTAAAAGAAAAAAAAAAAAAGCCTATTCAGTCTAAGATAGAAGGCAGACATTGCTGAGGAAGGATCCTCCATAAAGTAATTAATGCTGTTACTAAGGGATAGCTGGGACAGTGTAATTCCAGCCCTTTTATCAGTTTTAGGGCTTTCAGCACTATATGGAGTTTTGTTCAAAGACAACAAGAGAGTGATTTCTGAGGTGCTAGAGAAATATGTCAGAAGGAATGTATGAGGGTCATTAACAGACTAAAGAAAACCACAGGAGAGCTAGAAAACAGAGAGTTTAATAAATAAAAACAACCAACCCTCAAATATAAAGTTCAATATACAACTTTAGAAAACAAGTATGAACAATAGCATGAAAAAGCTTGTCATGGGACAAAACTAGAAAGTCAAGGAAGCAGAAGGACAGAAGATCTGCAAAAATGTGCATGGAAATTGGATTGCAACATCTGGAAAGAAACAGTTCATAGAATTGTAGCCTTATTTGAGACGATGGTACCAAACAATTACATGCTATACATATCAACTCTCTTTTTACCAGCCCTGGTTAAACTTCCATGCTGCCTTTTGACATTTGTTGGCCCTTGTTTAGAGGCCACCAATTTACAAAAGTTGAATTGAATTGTAACTTTAGTAACAACTACACATTAGAAAACAATATCAAAGTAATGCTGAAAACCTGCAGATTCACCACCAGAAGCCCTGCACTCGCACCAAGTTGTCACCTCCCCATGGCACACCTGGCAGGAACAGGAGGAATC
Source organism: Ceyx melanurus (assembly GCA_024611195.1). Taxonomy (NCBI): domain Eukaryota; kingdom Metazoa; phylum Chordata; class Aves; order Coraciiformes; family Alcedinidae; genus Ceyx; species Ceyx melanurus. The sequence continues at coordinate 38,775 of JANHGL010045238.1, read as the reverse complement.
TCCCAGAAATTCCAAAAAGGAAAAAAGGAGATTATTTTGCTCAAGAAGACCTTGGAAAAATAATAGATATTGCTGTGGCAGAGGCCAAGTGCAGAACATGGCTCCACCAGGACGACTGCACTGTTATGGTCTGTAGGAGCATAACACTGCTGATGGTTGGGAAGAAACCCAGAAGCCCTTGAGTAACTCAGTGCTGCCAGCTAATGTGAATTAAAACAAAAAATAGAAATAGGCTATCAACATTTTACTCTGTTTATTAACTTCCAGTATTTTTAGATTTGACCAGAAACAGAGGCTCCAACTATAGCCACACACAACTAACTGCAGGTTGGTATGAGAAGAAAAGAGAAGAGAAGAAAATCAAAACTCAGCTGTGTGTCAAACCTGTCAGTTCCCTGTACTGCAGTCTGCAATAGCCAAAGAATTGCAATTTAGACTACAATTTTTTTGTTAGCTTTTCAATGAGACATTACAGATTTGATCTAGAAGGAATAGCTTGATACTTACAACTGAAGTAATAAATACTGAAGCTTTTTCAGGACCTACTGTCTACATACTCCTGAACTTCAGGCAGTCAAAGCAGTATTGTCTTGGCCTTTTCAGTTCAGATCATGAATCCAATCTGTTACAACTAAAATTCTTAGAGCACCTTGTACATCTTTCAGAAAAGCATACATGAAGATAACTCAGCACAAGCTTTACCCCGGTGTATTTTCCAGCATGGGAACACAGCATTATATGTCACCACTGATTAGCTACCACTGGTCAGACAAAGACTACATTTTCAAGAACATAATGACAATTTGCAGCCTTCAAAATAATACAGAAAACAGCAACTAACATCAGAGAATATTTGGTCCAGGCACAGGTTTTCCCCATAATAAAGATCTGCATTAGGGTATGAGATCAGGACTCATTTCAAAGCAGCTGGTGTATCCCATAAAACAGTACAACTATAAATATGTCATTTCAGTTTATAAATATGCTTAATATCTCAATAGTCCCACAGGAACATGAATGCTATCATTTTGATTGCACACTCGTAAAATAAAGGCCAAATATAGGACTAAATTACATAGCTTGAGCAGTTGTATAACACAGACTGTTACATTTTTCTATAGAAACTCCTGTAATTTGTAGTACCATTTAACTACAGAATATCTTCCAAGAAGGGATTCAGTCTTGATCTGAAAGCAGCACAAAAAATTCCTCATTTCTCTTGTTACATTTTTCAATAGCTAAGCACCCTTTTGAGAAGGATCTGTGCCAGATTGCTCATTTGAATTTCTCTGGCTTTGGCTTCCAGCTACCAGATCTTATTAAACCTCAGTCCAATAGATTAAAGAGTCTTTTGTGACTACTTTTTCTCTCCTTGCTTGTTTGTACACCACACAAGAAGTCACTGCTCAGTCTTCTGGTTATCTAAAAACCAGATTAGGATTCAAGTACAAATACTTTCCCCACTTCTCAAATCCTTTCTGACCCACATCCACCTATTGCACACCTCTTTTAAAATTGCATCTCCAGAACAAGCCTTTGTATTGGTCTCAAAGATGTCACCTCCTGCTGATAAATCAATTCTCTGCTAATAACTTTTTAAACTCCTATCCTCCTCAAATTTTTGTCTTCATCTAGTCTCTAACTATGATTTGCCTTTTGGCTGTATTCAAGTGTTTCTCATTGACTAAACCCAAATTACCAAGCAATAAAGATTACTTTTTCATTACTATCCTTTCTGAAACAAAATTTACCATTTCCTTGAGCTTTGTGTCATCCACAAAGTTTATGAGTAATCATTTTGTGCTCGCTTCTTCATAGCAACTGAAAATGCTAACCAGTATCAGGCTTACTCCTGATCTTTCACAGTAGCCCACCAGAAGCTTCCCCTCCAGTCATGATTTTTCTACTGGCAATCAGCGTATGTGATCTGAAAATCTCTGCCTCCACTTAGCTGTGATCAGTCTCTGTTCATGGAGTGAGTCACATACTTAACTCCCTCTTCACACTCCTCCACAAATACCCTGTAACTGGTATACTGCAATGCATGGTTTCTCTTTCATGCCATAATCCCACCCAGCAGACAGCTGGGCAGCAGAAACCTTGTTCCACTGACCAATTCTGTCCTTCCCCCATAACAAGGAGCCAAAAAAAAATAAAATCAGAAGGGGTTCTGGAACTGGGTAAAGTCTCTGAGAGGATGGGTTCCAGCTGCAGTTCTGAAGCCTTTCTGCTATCATATAACCCATCCTTTCTCCCATTATCTGCCATGGTGCTTTTGCATGCCATCAAAGGCCATCTGAAAAGTCTTCTGATAGCTGTGGGCCACTGCAGAGGGCCTTCCGACCCACTCTTATGGGTTGTTTTGTTTGGGTTTTTTTTCTAATCATTACAGCAATATAATTTAATATTAAAATACCAGATATTTTCTTTATCTTATCTTTGAACTTTCCTAGCCAAACTCAGTCTACTATGATAAAGCAGAATGTGTGCTATATTAAGGTGATTAAAAAAAACCAGCCCATGGAAATGTACAGCTGTATCTACAATATTTTTAGATAAATTAAATATTAATAGGAATATGGATGAGAATGTTTTCAGGATCACAGTGCTCTAATAATCTTACATACTTTATATGCTGCTGATTTTTTTGATTAAAGATAATGTTTATTATTCCCACTTCTACACTGTGCTCCATCAAGATTAATTCTGCACTGAGGGTCTTTGTAACAGTTGTGCTACATTTTATTAGTTTATACATAGGAAAGTAGATATTTTATTCAGAAATAGGAAACAGAATCATAATGCTGTCTAGTTAAGGCTAGTTATTGCTTGAGAATGTCAGGGATACAAAAGAGCTAAATAGGATTTTAATAATGCAGATTTTGTCAGGGAAAAAAAAAACACAATAAAAGAGAATATGACTCTTATTTAATGTAGAAGTACTATGCAAATGAGGATTCAATCTTGAACATGCATCACGGAGGAATGCTACATGGAATTTAGTAAACTAAGTTGTTGTCTAAATAAATAATCAAACTAGCACAGGTTTGCAGCAGGCAAGAGAAATTAATTATGCTCGGGAAATGAATTCATTAGGTTAAGACATGCTAACAAGAAAATGTGTTTTTCCATGGCCAGTCTAATTAGTGAAACTTTGTTCTTTCTGAACTCCTACTGTATGTCCAGGGGCCTGCTGATGCTGTGGGTTTCAGCCTTTGCTCTGCAGGAACATTCCTAAGGTCTGTTTTCCACCCCACACTTTTTCACAAAGCTTTGTAAGAATTAGTGCATACAACCTCTTCTTCACCTTTTATCTCTGAATTACTGCTTTTCATAAAAACTTCTTTCCTTCTTGTTCAAGCAAAGATGGGTAAATATGCTACATGAGGGAAAAGCAATGGAAGAGGACAGGGATGCCTGCTCTCAACAAACATTCAATTAAATTAAATTAAATTTGTAATAAATACAAGAAGTACCTCATGCCTTTCTTTTTTCTCTATGTATCTTCTAACTGGGTACCTCCTTCTCATGTGAATCGCCACTACAAGAAAATGAAGCTGATGATAATGAGGTGACAGTAATGCAGGAAGGCTCTTTTTTAATCCTTATGGTTTCTGCATTGCTGCTGGCTCTGATATTCAAAGCAGCATTGTGGAGCTCTCACATGAACACAAATAGAAGAGGCTGAACAGGGAGCTACAGCTGCAAGAGCATCAGAGGCATGGAGCTCCCATAACAAAACATATATGGCTGTGATCCCTTCTCTGCCAAGAACTGGCAAATTCTGGAACCTTCTTGACTTAATTTTCCTTGGAGAAAAGAAACTGTTCTGTTTCGGTACAAAACAAATTCTCCTTCCAGGCCTTGGGTGAGATTTATAGCAAGTGTCAGCACAGATCCACAGAACAGATCCTGTTACATACATCTATAGTGTTCACAGCAAGTTTGTCTCAGGAAAGTTGGTCTTTAAAGGAAAGTTCACCATGAGAGGTCCCTTGGCTTTCTTGCAGCTGATGCTGTGACTTTTTTTCTAGAAATATAATAAATAGGAATAGCTGCACTTGAGCATTTATCATAAGATCATACAGACTGGACTCGCAAAATTAGCAGAGATGTGTAAATGTAACTAAGATCAATTTTTTTTTTTCATTACTAGAATTTCAGGGAAGAGAAAGACAAAATGGTCAGAATGGTTATAGTATGTTCCTATGGTGTAACCATCTCTACAACTTGACTGAACCACCCTTTCTCCTGCCTTAAAAACAGACTGAAAGAAAAACTAGAGGTCAGGACCCTGCATTTCTGCATCAGTAACATCTACTTCCCAAACAAATTTTCTCTGTTTTGTTTCACACTGGATGACAACCACAGCTGATCATGTCCAGCAGCAAACTCCAACAGTGAATGCATCTGCCTGAAGCCACTTCACACTTGTCTTCCATAAGAAAAAAAAACAAATAATTTGATAGAAATTTGATCTCCCACTGTTCTGGAGTGTTCAGCCAAAATGACTACAAGATCCTGAGTCATTTCAGAAACAAAGGGTAGCTCATTGCTACTGCTGACACCCATCTCACTTTCCTTGCCCACCTAAACTGAGGTTCTACAGAGATCACTATGCCAAGATAGAACATTCCTCTCTGGTGCTTCCATACCCTTTTTATGGAAACATTGAGCAGTGGCACATTAGCACTGTGGAATTATCATCTGTTGGCACTAGCAACTGGGAAATATTGGCCTAGGGACCACTCAGCTGTACAGGCTCCAGCTACCAAGGCATCTTCTGCCCCGTTCTGCACCACGTTCCCACCAGTCACTTCTAGACAGGGTGAAATGTATGTTCTTTCCCACCCCTAGCTACAAGGGGGGGTTATACCCTGTCCTCTTCTGTGGTTTCACATCAATTAACACCTTCACCAAAGTGCTTCAAGAAGCAAAATGTCATCTTCTTTGGTTCCTCTGCTGTTCTTACAGAATCTCTCTCATTCTGTAAGATATTGAACCATGACACAAGACACACTGCACTGCACACTACCCATGCTGCTCTTCAATTCCTTTATCACCTACAAAGACCTGCAGGAAGGGCCATTACTGGCTCCAACTGTACCAGATGGTAAGGCACAGCATATAAACTTAACACAGCATTTAGATGAAGTGCTGAACTGCCACACAGTGCTTAACATCTTTTTTGTCCCCCTGCTAACATCCCCATCCCACTATCACTGCTTACAAGAAAAGCCATTGTATGTCACTGTCATATTTTCCATAACCAGAACATTGCCTTCTCCATACCTTCTCATTCTTCTCAATTTCCCACCCTTCTCTTTTTCTCTTAGTAGTATAAGAAATTGAGACTTCCACAAACTAGAGACCCCATTCCTAGGTTTCATTCTCCTAAAATGTCTGCAAGCTGTCCTATGTATTCACAAAGACATACATGTATGTCTGTATGTATATACTTACAACTTTCTCCCATTCTTATGCTTTAAACTAGAATTAAGGATTCTGCATTAATTCTGAAACCAAGATGGTTTAAATTCACAAAATACTTTAAAATAATGAGATATTATGTTCACAAAATACAGGGCTTGAAAAGGGACGCAGAGAGTCTTCAGACACAGAAATATACTGAAAGATGCAACATTAGCAGCACTTTTAAGCCCAAAAGGTTAAATTTGAAACATCATTATTTCTTGACATAATTATTTTGAAGAATTCATTGTTGAGGAAAGTATTGAATTTTATGTTCACAGCTCTACAGACAGATTTCTTAAATTAAGCTCATTTCCTTACCCTCTTTCCTTCCACCCCCACAAACATCAGCTCATTATTTTTAAAATGCACAATGAATAAGAAAGAGGCAATTTAAGATGAGGCACTGTAGAAATTGACTTTGACGGGTGTGCAAAGAATGAATCAGTACATGACTTCCCTGTTCTTTTCCTAAAGCATCTGCTTTTGGCTACTTTTCTAATTTCTCCTTGATGCTTGACCCTAACAAAATCTCAGACTTCCTTGGGATGTGGGAAGCTACAGGGGGAAAAAAAAGCCACAGAGAAGACAAGTGTTTCCAATGTCTCCTACCTGGCTTTAGATAACCTTCATGCTCCAGTGCTACTCAAAGCGTTGCAAAATACAGCTTTAGACTTTCTGGGTATCAATAATAGCTGTTTTTACACAGTATTGTTTTTCCCATTAAACTTAGAAAAATCTCAAGTGTCTTGCTAGCAATCTCCAGGCAAGACACAGGCTACCCTGAAGGAGGGAACCAGTGCTTATCATGCATAGTTGTGGTGTCTGCAGCAAGCCACTCTTCAGCTCTGCAATGACTGCCAATTAAATCAGATCTGCCAAGAATTTCTATCAAATTTCTATTAGCATCGTATTGTTCCAAATTAGCATAACTGTTGCCAATGTATAGAAAAAGACAGATATCTAACTTGGTTCAGGCTTTGGCAAGGCACACTCATCAATTGAAATATTCAGTACTTAAAAAAGACCACAATATCATGAATGTAGGAGATGAATGGTCAAGATACTTGGGTGGAAAACAAAGATAGATTTCTAGAGAAAGTAATTCTAGATTAATATACTGTGGAGTTTTTTCATCTTTATGTTTCACAAAGAAATGTAGAATTTTTTTCAGGCTGGAATTACCTCAGAAGGTCATTCAGTGCTCACAACAGGCTTAACACTGAATCCAGCTCGAATTCCTTAGAGTTTTATCCAGCTGGGTCTAGGTAGGGAAATTCATAGCCTCATGGGGAACAAGCTCCACTGCTTAATTACTATGATAGTGAAAATGTTTTCCTTGTACACCACTGACCCTGATGCTAATTTACATTGTATAAAGTTGAAATCTCCCATTTCAGTTTGCCATTGCCTTTTGTTCTCCCAATACAGACTGCCGTAAAATGCATAGCTCTTCCTTCTCAGTAACCTCCTTGTAGGTATCAGCTGTTGTTTGGTCCCTCCATTACCATCTCTTCTCCAGCCTGAAGAAGCCCTGTTCTCTCAACCTCTACTTGCAGGGCAAGTGCATCAAGCCCTGAAAATCTTGATGGCCTTTCACTGAACTCAAGTTCACTGATGTCTTGGTCATTGCACATATGGTCTAAGGCATTCTGAGTAATGAGAAATAATAACTTCCTTCCACCTTCTGGGTGTTGTCCTGTTGATACAGTCCATTCTGCTGCTAGAATTAATCGTTTTGTGCTAATCAAGGATGAGGATGTAGTTCCTTCTTGGTTTTTTTAGTCAGTCTGTGTCCTGTTTGCTGACCCTGCCAGCACAGGCACCAAGTAACACCAAACAGCTGAATGAGCAAAGCAGAAGTGCTTTTCTGCCCAATTGTATAGCCTGTCTTCAATTCATATCAATGGCCCAGTCAAGATATTACTTCCTCACATCATGTAAAATCATATAAACAACCTCTTAGGGCAGCAGAACTGCAATGACAATGTCAGTCTTCCATAATCTTAGGCTGTATCTCTATATAGCTGAGCTACAGATAAAAAGCCATTCACTGGTTGGCAAATTCACTGGTTCTGTTATGTATTTTCTATAATGCTCTAGTTGTCATTCTTTTTGCATCAGAAATTGTTCATCCCAGAAAATACCATGAGGGTGTGGGATTTTCTGGATGAATTTCAATGCAACGATGTGCCCAGACATAGCATTATACAGTCAGAGTTTACCAGCTGAAATGTACACTTGTAACCAGGGACACAAATAAAAGGGAGCTGCAAGAAGAGGCTCAATTTCAATAGGAAAGCAGGGTTTTCCACCTAAAATGTGACAAGTCATTAGCATAACATGAAACACAAGATACTCTCGGTCCTTATTCAGTTTACAAGCATAATATTAATCTCCTCTATCTAACATGTCAACACAGTTAAGAAAATATGATAAAAAGATGAGCAAACAACTTCATCCAAGATGTCCAAGTACCAATAAAAATACTTACAGAAGGTATCAGCACTAAGGTTTAAAGAGGAAAAAGCATTAGGATTTTATCCAGCATACTCAGAAATTTTTAAGGGGACTGTAGAAGGGGAATTTGAGGTTGGGTCTTCTGAATCTTAATCTTCAGATCATATTTGAATGCACTGCCAACCCCATGAACCCAGGATTTCCCCTGCATTTTTGCTGGCAGGCACTGATGCTTGTAAGCTTGTAGTCTGCCTACTGTGATTGCCTGAAGAAAGCAGCCCTTGATTATAAGCTATAAGAAAACACAGCAATTATACACACCAGAGTGCATTGTTTTACCACCATTGCTGTATCTAAACACCTAGAAAGCACCTCTCTTTGAACATTTTACAGGGAAACTTTTGAACACCCTATAAACATTGCTTTCTTTTCCTATATTCGTGGACGATATATTCACCTTCTGTGAATAAGGGTTATTGCACAATTTTACAGCTGATGCATCTATTTCTCATCAAACCCTGTCTTCATTCATAGCTCTCTACCTGGATTAGCAGCATACAATTTCAGCAGGAATAATGAGGAGAAATACACAGTGATGTTAAAAGTCAGAAACGGCGCTTGTTTATGGTAATATTTGCAGCTCTTCCACCTAAGTACCCCCACAGATTGCACACAGTCCCACAGAGATGGAAATTAATAATATGTGAAATACCTGTGCAGCTTGAGCGTCACAGTTCCATAAACAGTAGCAAAGCCCAGAAGACGAACCCATCTTAGGAGAACACAGCGAAATACACTTGGCTCAAAATACAAAATGACAACCTATAGAATAGAAAGATAGAGAGAGCTTCAGTACTGCTTTAAATGAGAAAGTAGTTCTGCATTCAAATGACGAATCGTTGCAAAACAGGACAGCAGACATATTTCAGCTCATACTGCTGTATATTTAGATTTTCTAGTAAAGTGATGGGATGATCCAGATCAACCAGCTGGCACGGTTCTAGGCACCAGCTCCTTCTGAAGGGAGCTGGCAAAAGCCCTGTGACAGACTGTGAAATGACAACAGTTTTAAATGCATTTCCACTGACTTTTCTTAACCAAGTAAAAACACGTACCCTGAGAAGAGAATAGAATAGACATTTTCCTTCAGCTTTTCCAGTAATATGCAGCTGGCCTAATTCTGGTTTGATGGGCTGTATTTACTTGGTTACACTTCAAAGTCACTCCTTATAATAGAACTAGCAAAATGATAGCTGCTTATTTCTCTCTGACAACTGTTCTGCCACAGTGAATATGATTGCACTAGCCTCTGTCTGCCCGAAACATCAAAATCTCCATCTCATATTTGACTCATTCTTACCCAAGTATTTTCCCTAAGCTATAACATATCTCCCTATTCATCACCATTTTCTTAATGAAAATAATCTTTTTGTTCAGACAGGTCCTACTGGCCTTTTGATCTATTGACCAAGCACCACACATGAGGACAACACTCAATAAAAAGTAACACATAGCTACTTCTGCAGGTATAGTGGACACAAAAGCATCACTGCCAAGAAAAGTGCCACCCTTCCCTAAAACAGCACTGCTCAACTGGTTAACTGAGTCTCAATTTAAATCAGAAGTCCATTTCTTCTCACTCCATCATATGTCCTGAGGGATGATCCCATATTCCAGCCCACTGGGAGCCTGCAGTCCCAGGGATGTGGGCATACACTGCCCTTACCCCAACTGCAGTCCCTGCTTGGTGCAGCAAAGCTAGATCCAGTGCATCTCACTCGTCTGACCAGAACCTAGTAGAACAACCCAATGCATCACAGTATAAATTAATTGGGTAATCCTAGTCGAGAGAACAAAGCACTGAAACATTTCAGGCCATCTGCCACAGCTTCATTTAGAGGCAGTACATTCTGGCAGTAGAGGCAGTATTGTGCCTACCGGCTGCCACATGATATTATTTTCCTAAGTAAATGCTTTTTTATGTGGGAATTCAAGCCCAGGATATTGGCCAAAAGCCCAGGACTGTGTCCTTTGGGTGACATAGACATATTTAGTCAAGTGGGGGCAAAAATGGCAGACACGTGGGTGGGGAAAGATAGAAGAAGCTGCTATGCTTTGCTGGCATCGTTTTTGACAGCAGAATTGAGCTATTTCTTTAAAAAATATGGTTTCTTAAATCGAACCAATGGCACAAAATCTCATCTGCTTTTTTTTCACTGTTATTGTGCTGATCTGTTTCAAAGTAGACATTTTCTGGCGATCTGACAAATTCTGCATGTAGGGAAGGAACAGTGTGCAGCGAAAAGCCCACTTCTTCTTGGAAAAATCAGATGGAAAACCAAAATGGAATCCACACAGGCATGAACATGCTCATGTAAATAGAGCACCCAGCAAGAAGTTTCTCAGGGAAGACCTGAATGATACTAATGGCCTCTTACTCTGATGCAGAGTTATACATGTTAGGACAGCTGTAGAACCAGAGGTAAGCCTGTATCAGTAACCTGTCTCCTGAGGTTTTCCAGGGAGTAGAAAACACCCTGTTTCATCTTCAGTTCTTCCAAATTAGAAAAACAGTGTCTAAAAAAGGCTGGCATACAGAGCCTTCAACCATTTCAGAGTTGATCTGAAAGCAGAATTTTTCAGATGATTGAAATGGGAAGGTCTGAAAACTTTGCAGGCATAGAATTTTCTGAACAAAGGCCACAGATCTCTTTGCCATGCAATCTGACACAGCCTCTTTACCTGTAGTCGCTTGCTGAAATATTAACTGCTTGTGTCTAGAAAATCTCACTGATTTGCATTGAACCATTTGTATGAGCAGCTGAGCCATTTGGCTACCTGTCAACCAAGAAAATACCACTTTAAATGCATTATGGGGTGAGCTAGCACGTGGCAACAGAAGCAGGGTAAAAACTATTCGCATTTTCCATTTCAGTGTAGACACTTTTTAACTACACCTTCACCCAGTGGCCAAGTACATTGCAGATGTCATTCCTGATCCAAGTTTGATTTCCTTTTAGGTCTTCCTGTGTTTATATGATGGAGAATAGTTACAGTGTCCTCCCACAGGCCTACATCCATTTCTACCTATTTTCCTCTAACTTGCACGTGGTCTGGCACAGACCAAGACTTGGAGCATCAAGAATCACTACAGTTGTGTTTTGCTTGCTTCTTGGGCTTTTCCAAAGGTTATTCTGACTATGCCAATCCCATTCCCATCAGGGCTCACCAGCATGTTCAGGTGACTGCCCTCTCTATGGCACCACCATGAATTTTAGTGGCACAACTTTTAAACTGAATGACCTTTAATGGATTGGAGCCAAAGGGCTACAGCAACACCGCCCTGGAAGCTCAGTACACCAAAAGCCATGCTCAAGTTCTTCACGTTAATGGAATTGCATTCTTGCAAAGAATTTGTATGTGGTGAAAAACGTGGCTGCTGCATTCCATCCCTCACTCTCCCTAGATAAAACAAACAAATAAATATGGAGAAGTCTTGTTTTTGTTTCATAACAGCATCTTCTACCTTCTGGTTACCAAAATCCCCATTCCCTACCCTTCTTCCCAGAGATTAGTGACAAACAATATGCAGCAAAGGGTTGCTAAGCTCCAAGCTAGAGGCGTAGGATGAGCACAGGATTCACCCACATACCCAGGCAAGGGAATCCCTCTGCAGTTCTAAAAGACTATTCTGCCCACCAAAAACCTGACAATAAATAATTTTCTCCCGTTGATTTCACAATGCATTAGAACATGACAGCAGCACAAATCACATTAGAAATGCTCAGAGGTTTTGCTGACGGATGTCACAAAACCTACTTACTGTACCTAAGTAAATGCAATATCCTCTGTTTTGCCAGCTCCTGAAATCTATTTAAACACTAGACACCAGTTTCTGTTCCTTGAACAACAAAGATCTGGGGAAAAAAATATTTAGAAAGCAGAAGTCAAACAGTGCCTGTTCATGTAGCAGTTACTGCAGCTGTGCGTGAGACTTCATAAACTGTGGCTCACCTGGGTCATTTGGACAAACACATTTGGATGATGTTTGCTTTTAACTTCAATGTGTTTTTAAGCTATTATTATCCTGGCCAATACATTCTCCCAGTAGTCACGCTACCACTTGTGGAGTCAGAGATGAAAAACCTTTCTAAGGTCACCAGCTAACTGTCAAGTACATTTAGAGCTGGAGAATTATGGACATGGAAGAGAGACAGAGTTTGCTGACACAGCAAACAGGCAGCTCAGTTATTCAGCTGAGATGATGAGCAGACAGATGCTCTGGAGAGACACCAGCCTCAGTCGATACGGGCACCTCGCCCACTACGGCAAACTTCTGTCATCAGGACAGGTAGGACAGTAAAGTGCAAAGAGAACTAACACTGAACAATTTAATGTTCAAAAGCGTAACTCTGTTCTTGCAAAATAAGAGAAAATAATGAGTTTTACAGCCTCGGTGCCATTGCTTCTTAAAAGATACACAGTATTCAGAAAGATTCCTTAAAGGAAAAATATATCTTGCCTTATCAGAGCTCTAGAATGTTAACAGTGAGCCATAGTTCCATGCAAGAAAAAATGTTGTCTTGTTTTTCAGATTAACTTTACTCTGCGTATTATAAAATTATTAATTTTGGCCTTCACCTTTGGCACCAGATCCAGGTGAAAATATTTTAATTACCAGTGCAGAGTTCCCCAAGGTGCACTGACTGGAATTTACTCTGCCTAAATCAGGAATATAATTCCTACTTACATTGTAGGGGTCTAGTAAACCAGTCCTGCTAATGTGAGTTTCATAGATAACCCACGGTTAAAGGCAGGTATTTTGAAGAACCTTGAAGAAGTTCAGGACAGAACTTTGGCCTAAAGACTTCAAATTAGCATCTCCACTAACCAGAAAGGTTCTTCAACATTTATTTTAGGGAATTTGCTTCTCTATATGTCAGTCAATAATCTGCATGAGGAGGATAAGGTCAAACACTCCATAGCCAGATTTAACAATTTTGTAATGTATTTAAGACAAGGTGCTTTTTATTTTGATTCTTAGGCCTGTGTCTTTTATAGACACATGAATATATCAAAAAGTCATTTTCCTTTTCAACCATCAAATTTCTATACTCCATGTTGGAAGGGGATGGGCAATGCTGTAATAACTCAAAGATAAAATATTATTTAAATACATGGACTCGTCTATGCTACAAATCCTAAACCTAAGCTTGAAAAATTTGGAGCAGGACCGTAACTAAAAAAATTCCAGAGTGTTCACTTTTGAACTCTTCTTATTTTTGCCCTCAGCTGTAGAATCATAGAAAGGTTTGGGCTGGAAGGAACCTTTAAAGATCAGGTAGTGCTGTGGGCAGGCATGCCATCCATGTTAGATACATGGAAATGAAATACAGAATTTGAGCATCAGCATTATCTGGTTATGGATCTGAGGTGAATATCACCTATTTTACATGAAAGTGATGCAAAACTATTAATTTTTTTCTCATTTTTAAATAACTATATTTCTCTTAAAATTGCACCCAGTCAACCCAAAAGGCTTAACAGGAAAACTACTTTTTAAATGTAACTTCAGAGTTTGGTGCAAGTTCTCTGTACAGTTCAATGTAGGACATGACACAGCCATTTAAGATAATGCCTCTTGGGCTAATTCCATTAACAAGCACCTAGGAGATACTGCGAGGAGATCCATCTGATCTATTCCACTGCCCAACACCATCTGCCCTTGCCTGACTGCAATAGCTGTCTTGGGCTGTCTCTAGGCAATTCTGCTGTGGAACAAGCCATCAGATGCTTCCTCTTGGTATCCTGCTGTGCTTTGAAATGGGCAGAGTTCTTTCTTCTGCCATGTTTCGCTGGTTTCTTTCCACACATAAAATATCCTCCAGGGTAACCTAGTACACCAAGCCACCTATCAATGCTTCAGTCCTAATACTGAGAAGGGATTTCCTGCAACAGAGATGCTGTTTGCAGTGTTAGATAAGCTTTCCATCCAAACTCAGAACAGTCTGGCACTATGCTTTCTAGAAAAGGGACCAATCCACTTCTCTGTGGGCACACTGCCATCAGAACAGATGGGCATGAATGGAGGCACTCATCAGTCTGTGTACACTATGGGCACCACATACCACTGTTCAAAGCACGATGCACAGTTCAGAGCATCTGCTTCAGTATCGGTGAATGCACAGCTCGTTATCCAACCCCTGTGCTACCAACAAATCTTTCCAGTGCAACTACACAAAGCATTTCAGAGCTATGGTAACAGCTCAATACATACTCGGGCTCAGTGCAGAAGAACACTCCCATCTCCATCCCATTGTCTGAAACCACATGTGTTTTTTAAAACAGAACAGTTCACTCTCATAGGCTGATGGACACACAACACATCCTGCTATCCTTGCAAATCTCACTATTTGAAAGCAGTGTTGTGCTGGCTCATTAGCTCAATGCCTCTCTCTGCAAAGCATAGCCTTGCTGCAGGAAACCACAGTAACTACTCAGGAGGTTTTATTCTTGCCTCTAAATTGGAGCTGAATCAACTCCTCAGTAGGCAGCACTGGAGGCGCTTTGCTGGTGGGAGCAATGCATTTTAGATAAGAGCAAACCTCTGCCAGTGTTTTATGGGGCCTGTAAAATCTTTTGGAAGTCCGTGACACAGTATGAGCACATAACCACCAGCACCAGTGTAAAATACAAGGACAGACTTCTAGCACTAGTTTCATCAGAGCGCTTTGCTGCCACTAAGTTTTATTACACTTTGGATTCATCCCCATTAGGCAATAACAGTAGATCTCTAAAGCTCTTTATGGAACATATTTTTTACAGTGGAGCATATTTAGCTTCCCAAGAGATTTATCTGGTGATTAAGAAAACTGACCCTTCAAGATCATTCTGGTTTGACACAAGATTGCACAAAGACATAGAATGCCTTTCTACTGATTCATCTTCAATTATTTTTGCTCCCTTTCCAGCCTCCCACCCACCCTTTCATAGAATCAACAATGGTTTGGGTTGGAAGGGTCAAACCCCATGCCATGGACAGGGACACCTACCACTAGACCAGGTTACTCAAAGATACACCTAACTTAGCCACATCTTCCCTGGGCAACCTGCTCCAGTACCTCACCACCCTTTCAGCTTCAAGGCACAAATTAACATGTCATTGACCTGGTATTTAAGATATTTAGGAGCTAGTCAGAGAATTAGGATACTTTGACTTGACTAAAAGGCTACTAACAAAAAAAAATTTTAAATATCTGTCCCTGCAAGTGTTGAGAGCAGTGCAGATCACAGTCTTTCATTTGATGTTTCTGCTTCCTAAACTTACACACAAAGGCCTTGGATTTCCAGTTCAATATTGAACTATACATGAAAATGTGTGTTTTCTGATTAAGCAAATTGTCCAGTTTTGAGTGGAGATCATTAGACATGCTCTGCCAGCAGCAACACTAAATGCACGGGTAAGCAGGTGGGATAGTCAGGGTTCCAGCCACATGTGCGTGAAGGACAAGGGAAGATGCACACGTGAAGTGGGGAGAAGCTGAGCTCCTTAAGCATTTGGTATTCCTGTTTTCATTGCTGGCATTACATTCAATAAATGCAATGCAAAATTAATAGAAATAATTTCATCAGAACATTTTATCTAGATGACAGGTACATTATTCACAGGCACATTGCAAAAATTTTTCACACCACTGTAAAATTATGGAAGTGGAAAATCAAGGGAAGTTGTAAAGTCCAAGTATCTTCTAAAATACTTGCTTCCTCTGCCAGTTAATTTTTTTCTAATCAAACTGTTTCTTTCATCTCGATATACAATTTCTTCAATGTGATATGCCACTTGGGTAGATGACAACAGTCAACTGAATGTACTAATTTACCCAATTTGTATGTAAAAAAATAGAAAACTCTGTTATTGCATACACTACTAAAATATTTTCTTAACAAAGATGTGGTCACTCAAGAAGCAGTAAGAGAATCATTTTAGGAGCTGAAACATCTCAAGTGAAAAAGATAGACATCTGTTCAGACCAGACATTTGCCAAATACTTGACACATTTTAACAAGGTTAAGAATATGGTAGTTTCATTTTATGAATAAAGAAATACACTATGTAATACAGCATTTTACTAAAAACTAGGAAAATCCACCAATTAATTTTAAAACCATGCCTGTGATTACAAGAAAAAGGAACCCCATAAAAACATAATGGGAAAGTCATCTATATTAAAATAAATCTTGCAAGAGCTGCAGCTAAATCCAGACATAATAGACTAAATTACTCAGAACAACTTGCCAAGTATAGCAAATGCAAAGACACAGGTTGTACAACAGACTCAAGAGACTTTGGCATTTCTTTACAATATGGATGAAATCCCTAGAAATGTATAGTGCAGAGAAGGGGGTTTATGAGATTATTTTCAAACTGTGACTTCTATCTGGGAAAAAGGAAACATGAAATTCAAAAAATAGCTAACCTAATAAAGTCAGTGAAGTGTTTAACACCAAGTTTGTGAGAAAAAAACTACCCAAGGGTTTAGGTTCTCCAGGAGTATCTCCGTCCTGGCTGCCTGCTCTGAACTACACATTAGGCAGGTTCACAAGCCAAGGTAGGAATTTCACTGACACCAACTTTTAAGATGGTTACTTGGAAAAAGGCAATAGGGATGAACCAGATCTTTGAAATATCCTGTTAAATGACAGCAAAGAGTAGGACAGAACTGGCTGTTAACCTCCATAGGAAAGATTTTGTCGGTATTTATTTTGACAACCAGTAATTTAGAAAACCTCTCTCCACAAAATACCAGGCAGACATCTCAATCCAGCCAATGCTGATTAGTTTACTGCAGGCATCACTGCCGGAACTATCGACTTTTGATTTGCAGCTCATGTACCTGCAGCAACAGCAGCACTGAGGACAAGCCAAAGGCCACGGTGTGACAAACCTCCAGATGAAGTGGTGGGAACACTCCACCTCTTCATGTTCCCAAACCAAGAACACATGCCCCTCTGGGAAATCTGCTGTAGGTAAATCTGAAACTATTGGCTTCAGTGGAGAGAGAATGGGGTGCATTGTGAAAATGAGTGATGAACTCCAATGGCAGGATCTATTATCCCACTGGTCTTAAATCTACTCTACATTAATCATATTAAGCAAATTGTCATTAACATGATTAATTAAAAATGGGTAATTAACACAGTCCTGAAGAAAACAACTACAGCTGCAAACTCAACATTCACTCCATACTAGAAACCACAGAAATAGTAGAGAAACTCTATTTCCTTTTCTACTAACATTCTTATAATGATTTTATCACATCATTGCCTTCCAAAAAAGTTGTGGACAGTTTGCTTGGCTAAGAGGACCAGAGTGCTTATGCTCTTCAGTTTTAGTCAAAAAGAAAAAAAAAAGTTTTACATACATCCAGGCAATAGAAATATGTATGCTGAGCAGATATTGAGAAATTAAATTTAATGAAATAAACTTCTATATTCAAAACAGAATACGTCAGATATTTTCTTTGAGATAATGTATCTCAAGATGATTTTAAAAAACAGCATAAATCAGCTCCACTCCTCTCTGCATTACTGGAACAGAGCATGGAGTTCCATGGAATGGAATACCTCGTGGATCACCTCTCCTCCCTGCAGGTGTTGCCTTTTACTTTCTGCACCCCTAACACAGTACAAGATTAAGCAGTGACCTCGAATTTGGACACCAGTCCTTGGTAGTCACTCTAAACATGGGGTGTTGTCACTGCTGGAAGCAGGCACTGCTTGGGAAAATCTGCCATAAGCCTCAGAAAGTCCAGCAACTTAAGAGACTGAGCTGAAAAGTGAAATCACTGAACAGAATTAGTTCTGTCATAACTCAAACGGGGACAGTAACTCACAACTTCCCTCCAGATGACTCAGACAAGGAGACAGGCTTTTTATTCCCTCACTGCATGTAGGCTCCCAGGTGCAGGTGAATGAAGACTACAGCACAATTCCTGTCTCCCGAGTTTAACTGTCAGTCGGTCAGCAAAAACATACAAGAAATAAAATCTGATACTACGCACTTATTGTCCTGACAGATGCCATTTGTCTGGGCTTGTAAGGCATCTGCTACATTTTCTGATCACTACTCCTGCTATGTAAGAAGTGCTGGTAGTTGAAGACTTGAGAAAAGCATCTCTTTCAGGCAGGAGCTCCCAGCTTGTGCCATCTGATTTGGAACTCAGAGGTATCTGGGTCCTTATATTCCCTGCCATGCATATGCAGCATATTCACAGATCAATTAATCAATAATATTTCTACTCTTTTAGAGACATGATTTCCTACCTCTCATGGAATTTAACCAGCACACTTAACCCTTAACTGGAGAACTCCAGTCTGACTCAAAAGCCTTTCAAGTCCTTGCATTAAGGTGTACAACTAGGTCTTAGGAGACATGAATTCTGTTACAGAGCTTCATAGAAGGAAAATATTCTTAAATAAATAAAAGCTGTACAATATAGATCATTTGGATGCTACATAAATGAATGCTCTCACAAAACTTTGACCTCCTATAGAGTATATATGGTGCTGTAGAATTTTATTCTCTGTTTATGTGCGTGCATATGAGGGGATAGTTATAAATAAAATATCAAGCCTTTGCTGTTGTGTGAGGTCTACATAAACAGACATATTCTAATCCCTTCTCAAGTTGGCATGCATGCATGGGTGTGTTTGTATATATAAAATTGATCGCACGCTTGTATGAATATTTATATATCCATACATTATACACAGAAAGAGCTATGGTGATTTCTTTTTTGACAGCAAAACTTTTCATACCAATTCTACAGCACATTGGTTCCAAAATAGCAGCATAATTCAATTTAAGTATATCTGTGCTGATGTTTTCTCCTTTATGAAAAGCCACACAGAATACCAGCACCGGTCTCCTGCAACCCTAAAATACACTTTTAGTGCAGAGGGTTCACAGGGTATCTCCAAGTGCCACTAAACACTCTTCTGCATGGTGTGTAAGAAGCTCCATATCCACTCTTCCTCACCACATTCAAATAGGGTGATCTGATACTATAATCCCTACATTTCTATAGGGAATTGAAATTTGAAATGAAGCTTCTGCACACTTGAGCTAAGAGAGAAATGCCTAAGTCCAAGGCAGTTTCCCTAAGCAAGAGCTTCATAGGCAGAGGACATCACATCATCCTTCCACAGGCACCTACATTGGGTTCCAATCACTTTTCTCCAAAGGTGCCTACTTTTCTCCAAAGGCAGTGAAGGCAGCCTAGGGGTACAATGTGATGTTCAGAATTAAAATTAATTTTAAAAATCTGCACCACAAATAGCAACTCCAAATTTTTACAGTTCTAAACAGGCTCAGCACCCTCTTCTTCTAATACGAGTTCACATGCAGCTAGTAACCTGGCAGACCATGTAAAGCCCATCCTGCTCTGAAATACTATAAAGGAGAACATGCTGGAGAAGGCTTCAGCACTATTTAGCTTAATATAATATTTACTACTATTTTAAACTGTGTCTCAAAGTAAGCAAGGAACTTTAAGACTAATCAACTGATTTGCAAATAAATAGTCTTAGAACAAAAGTTAACATGGATTTTAAGGTAATGGATTTTTTCCCTAACTGTCCGGGAATGCAGAAACACATAAATGGCAATAAAAGTAACACAGACATTAGCTCATTGAGGGCTGTGATCTGAATGGACAGGTGTCAGTTCCATTACAGAAGAAAAATGCAAAAGTCTTAAAACAAAAAGCAATGATCTCAGACTAGACAAGTTGAATACAAGCTGTCAAGAATCAATCTCGAGCAATATATTAGCAACATAGCTGGATGAACTCAGAAGCCTGAGAAGAATTCTTCTTTACAGACCTCAGGAGGAATATTTCTTTAATAGTTCAGGAACAACACACTCAACTCTGAAAGATCTTCAAAAGCTTCTACTTGTGTAGGTGGCAACCAACTAAACAAAACAACAAATAAGAATAGAAATCTCCCCTTGGAAATGCTACATGGAAGTGGAAAGTAGGAGGGATGTATCTTGGAGTAGAATTTCTGGAAATTGAGTGTGGACTTGAAAACTTCAAAGAGTCTGTGGAAGTCATTGAGCAGTTGGTGAGAAGTTTGAAGTACAGTCTTGCAGGAAAGAGAGGAGTCAAGTAGAAGGGAGTTGCACAATGTGAAATCATCGAGTGGGGGAAACTAAGGGAAATAAATTCTCCTCCTCTGGAAAACAAAGACTGATGACACCTCAATGATCTGTATTGCTGCTCATCACCTGAAAACTCAGCAACAGTAAAATCCCTAAGGGATAACAGGCACATCTCATCTTCCAAACACTGCATTTGCTAACCTCTGCATGCATTCTGCTTTCCATAAAACTATTGGCAAATGCACAAGTAAAGATATTGTTGAATTCTTAATTTCTTAATGTCTTTTTCAGAAAGAAACAGATAAGCCACAAAAACATTTGAGACATGAGGTTGCAATTGTTGGGCATATCTTTGATCTTTAATGCCTTTTCCAGTTGTGAAAAACTTTGTGAAACTCTCTCACATGCTATTAAGTCTTTCCAGGTCTTAAAGATTTGAACACAAACTCTCAGAACAGCATTAGGACAGGCAGTTTGTTTTCTTGAACTGTGCTTTCCCTGTAATTTAGGGTTTGAGTTTTTGTGACTACAACTGCCTTTTATTTCACACATGTAAAACAACTCGAGAAATAAATTGTGGGTAAGGAAAATAAATTCAGAGGAGACAATTTTTTATTATTTTGAAAATTGAGTGGGATGAGACAAAACAACACACCTATCCTCAGTGCAGCAATGAGGAGGTTTCTGGGAAAGTCCTTGACAGTTAACGCTTTAACCTGGAAAACAACCAACTTCAAGATCTGTTTTTCTAGGGGTAACAGTTGAGGTCCATATGCTACTCTCTGCTCATACCTAAAAATAACATCAGTATTCACTGGAGCAGGTATTAAAAGTCAGATCTTCACCTTCTAACCAGTAGGTAACTTAAACAACAGGTAAAATACCTTCTCTACTCCACTGTAGTGTTAGATTAACATTTGTGTTTATGCTTATTTAGTACTGCTTAACAAACCCATGTGAAATGGAACAATAGCAGCAGAGGAGCCTGAACACTTCCCATAATAGCATCTTAGAGCCAAAGCACTAAAACTTACTTCCAAGGCAGTATAACTTCATTTCTTCTGAGCCAGAGAGGGGAACTGAACATGAGTGTCACATTCAGAATGAAAACACTAATAAGTGGGATATTGGATAAAAAAAAAAAGCCATTTGTTGCTTATTTTACCACCTATACTTGATAAGAAAATAAGGCTTTCATGGTGCAGCTGAAGGGAGGGTTAAAATCTCAAGCCCTTTGTGAAGTTAGGGCATTTTCCCATGCACAAAAACTGGGCAGATCATAAACCACAAATCCCTCTCTCTCCAGCATGTCCAATTCCCTAAACTACCAAAGCAGGCACACTGGTTTGTGTCTCTGACCCTGGGCACAGAGTACTTCACATGGCCTCAGGGAATCAAAATAATCTGGCATTGCAATTCCTAACCCTATGGTAGGTTGAATTCTTAAAAGACTGTGATAAAAATCAAAGCTATTACGAGAAAACACATTCCCTGCTCATGGCTTAACTATCCAACCATCTTTGCTTTCCTGTGTTCAGAGACACTGACCAAAATAGCTCTAACCAGTACCTGCTGGTTCCCTCCTGTTGCTGCTGCAGTAAAAATAAAGCATGAGAAATAGCAGTATTCCAGGGCATTTCCTTCTCATTTGCATTGCACGGTCCACAAAATGCATTAATTGACAGATAAACAAAACAGCAGAAGGAGGTTTTCTTCAAATGTTTCACTCCCTTCTGAGCACAGGAGGAGACCTCTGAACATTTCACCCATTTATCAAAGAAAAGGCCCATCCTGTACCAGGAGAGACATATTCTCCTGCATTTTGTTGCTAGGCAGTCCTCTGCATTTAACAACAGTATTTATTTATAAAAACTTCCTTCTCCATCCTCCCTACCAAGCTGCTTTGGGTGTTGGATAAACAACTGTACAATAAAAGCACCATAAAAGCAGAAGGACAAAATATTTAAGAGCAAAATGAACAGTTGTCACTAGGACTAAGAATGAGATGGCAAATAGAAACCAAAACAATCAAACTCCAGGGAGCCAGGGAGAATCACAGTGATTTTTAAAATGAGAAATCAGGCTGGTAAGATAGCTAGAAAGGCAGGTATCAATGTGATAAAACACCCAAGCAGTGACACCCCACATCTGAGAGTGGCCAAAACCACCACTTCAAGACCCATACTCAGATGAGGAGCCCAGAGTACTCTGTATGAAAAAAAGGCCATGACCTTTTTCTTCAAGGTTCTTGAAGACTTACTATATATATCACAACTACTTAGGATTTAGAACAAAACCATTCATGCAAATTTTGACAGGATTCCTTGTGACATGTCTGAGAAAAATGCATTACTTGCTGTAGGTCTAAGGAAATTATCCTAGCAGATTCAGTGTTTCGTGCTACAGAATTTCAGCTACTTTATGAAATACACACATAGAGGGAAAAAAAAAATCAATTCATTGAACTCACTTGGGTAACTACAAAATCTCAACAATGTCTGCCATGATCTCTATACCAACAGAGTACTCAGGTAGTGTTTAGTAACAGGAACCTCTCTGTCCCCAATTCTTTTTTTCTCACTCTGAGTAGTTTCAACTTTCTTTTTCTCCTGTTCTCTCAGCTATTTCTTAATCAGTTAAGACTAAACACTACTTGAAATTAGATTAAGGTTCTAAACTTTTTTAAAATTATTTGTTGAAAATGACAGAGAATTCATCTTCTCAACTTTACTGTCTTCTCAAGAATTCATTCTCTGTCAACTTGCTTGTTTCATCTGATACATATCTGGGGCCTCATCATTAATAGAAATTATAACAAATGCTAATTATGGTATAAAAATATGATTTGTTATTATGAAATTAACTTCATGCCTAAAGTTTCTTGATCACTTATGATGCCTGCTATACACACTGGAGTGTCAAAACAGAACTGAGTGACTTTCACAGCTACCTCATTTGATGTAAAAGGTTTTTGATCTATCAGGTTATCTCAGTTTATAGACTCTTGAGAAAAGCCTAAACTGCTACTGGTCTCTCTTTCCAATGTAGTAAGCACTGATGGCATTTAACCTAAAGAGAGAAGATACCCTGCTTGAGAAAAGAAGTGCTCCTTGTTTCTCCCACAACAGCAGTAACTATAACCCAGAGAAAGTGAACTCAGGTAGAGGTCAAAATAGATCAAGTATCTTTTCCTGTGAACTTAGTAGAGTTGCAGGTCTTCTGGTTATAGAAAAGTTACATAAAGACCAGCTAAAAAATTAGTTTAATTTTTAAAATATTCTTGTTGAAATCAGAAATGTTCAGATACTTTATTGTCACCAATATAACTGACAAATAGCTTTATGTCATGAAATCTATTCATCTTGTTCAAGAATTAAGTTGTAGATATTTAGGGTATTTCCTGGTTCAGCTATCTTCCAAAATTCCCATATCTTCATAAAATAGAGAACAGAATTGTCTAACAGAGCTTTATGTAGAATTAATGGTTGATATAGATGCTCCATAGGGTTTTAAAAGACTTGTTGTAAGGACAGCATTTTGCCTTCTCCTCCTGTAGCAACAACTGGTGATTACTTAACATAGACTGCCTGCAACTATAGCAGTAACTTATTTGGATCAGGATTTCAAAGATGTAAATACGCCTTCAGGCCTAGAAAGTAGATACAAGCCTAATAAATATGGATATAAACAGCTAACTACTTAACCCAGCACACAGGCTTTTATAGATTAGTTCTTCACATATTTCAAGGCAATGCCATCAATAAAGACAGAAATAAAGGATGAGCTGACTCCGTGGGCCAGGAATCTCTGCCAGCTTCAGCATGCTGGTCATTTCGGATTAGGAGTTTTGAGAATACTCACTCTGTACCCTGATATGTACTCTATTTGTGAAGTATAAGGCTAGTGAACAAATCCTGCAAGATTAATAGATTGAACAACATACTACTGGAATATATGAAATTATTTTGGATTCCTCCTCTTGCCATTGCAAGCATTCCTGCTGTTCCCCCTGTTATCTTAAACCCTGCAGATTGAGGCTTTCTAGTGGGAGTGATGAATTTTCTCCTTACTATTCCCTGCTGCTTTGTTTATCATCTAATGTCTTGTCATGCAATTTGGGTGCAGCTCCACAGAAATTATCAGAATAGTTATGAAACACAGTCCACATGGGACTGGAATCAGGGTTTTTTTCTGTTAGCATTTTTATGGCTTAATCTTTTAAAGCCTAAATCAATGATTCTCAGATCATTCTCATAAAGCACTTACCATCTCTAGCAGTATAAAACCAGCTGCATGATACCAGACCTTTGAAAAGATGTAAAACTCACCATCAAATGTGTCCTTGCTCACACCTTTAATATAAAGTATTTTTAAACACTTTCACTGCTATTATTAGTAACAGCCATTTGTAATGTGACTCTTACTCATTGATCAGGACCCTGCTGTGCACGGCACAGCTATGCCGAACATCCCAGTACTAAAGAGCTCATCATTTAAATATGAAATGAGAAACCACACGTCAATACAGAGGAAGCACAAGGAAAGAATAAAAGATTTCTCTTCTACGACTACGTAAGTGCTGGTAAGTGGTGGAAAGAGAAGAAAGCTTGCAAGGAGCAGTGAGAAATAGCTGTGTGCAAGCAAAGAACAAGCACTGAATGTACCATCTGTGGTTTACAGGTATATTCTATAGCATGTAATCATAACAATGAGAGAAAAACCAGCACTGTATTAAGGTACAAGATGTCACTTCTGTCTTGTTTTCATTTCTTTACTGTTTGCTTGCTCAATTTTGGATTAATTTTCCCGTTGCTAGGTTAGACTTTTTGCTGTATTCTAATTCTCAGGGGCAAAGTTCTCTGTACTTTTTTTCTCATTATCATCCTTCCTTTTTTCTCTTTACATATCTTTTACTAATTAAACAGTGTACAATAAGGCTTTAGCATCCTGGTTTATTTAAAAGATTAACATCAAAGACTAATGAAACTTGTGGATTATTTAAATAATTTGGTAAAAGATACATTGTAAGAGAACTGTATAAAAATGTTATTTTGTTCCACTTGCAACCTTTTGTGTGATGAAAGAAAGTCTCGTATCATCCTCTTATTTCCTATGATTTTTTTCTCATCTATATTACCTTGGAATTGCTTGATTTTAAATTTTTTTTTAGCTTTGAAATCCTTCCATCCATTTCCAGGAAGAGTTTTGATTGAATTGACATACTTTGCACCTTTTTTTTTTTTTTTTCCAAGTATGTGCAGAACTTAATGAACTGTATCATCATGCTACTACAAGGTATCTACTTTGGATTCAGATTTTAAAGAGAGATCAGCACATAGATGCTGTATATTAGTTATGGAGGACACAATATTACTTAATAGCTTCCTCAAAACTTGCATGTATTTGGAGATCAGTATTCAGTCCCACAAAGGCAGGAGATCTAGAAAACAGTTTGTCTAAAACATTGTTTGCTGAAATAAGTATAAAAGTGGTACACAGTAATGAAAACTTTCTGCTATCATTATTATAATTCTGTGAGGCTTTTCCAGTGCAAAGATTTCCCTAGAAATGGCCAGTACTTTCTCTGTACACTCATGGATGGCATACCCTGTGGGGGTGGCTAAAACAACAGAAGGAAAACAATTGGCAGTGCAAAGGCAAACCCATCTGGGATGCCTAATTGTGACAAGACACTGCTTCTCAAATAGTCAAGTTAGTGGGAAGGATAGGTGATGTAGACGCCCACAGACCCAAGAGTCAGGCCACTGAGGAACATCAAAACAACCACAAGGTGGACCAGGTTGCTAAGGTTAAAGTGGTTCAAGGAGACCTGGATTGGCAGCATAATGGTGAGTTACTTTTAGCTCAGGGGACCCATATTTGCAATGTCAATATTGGCATGAGTTTTGCTGTTTCATTGAATCTGTTTTCAGTTTGACCCATAGGTCTCCTCTCTTTTTCCCAATTCCCCCTTCTTGGCTGGAAAGGGGTCATAGGGTTAGGAACTGCTATAGTTTAGCCCTGAGCTAAATGTAGATAGTATTAAAACCCATAAGATAACATTGCCTGCATGTTCTTAACATGTAGAATGACTGAAAAGGGCAGTCTCCTCTGATGGATTAAATCTCTTTCTTAAGGCTATCTTCTAAAAACATCAACTTTTCTTTCCTTTGTAATGCATTGGATTTCTCATGTGTCCCAATCATTAACCATTAATCATCCTCTGTGGTGTGACACTTAACTCTAAGTAGATGGCTAAGAAATACCTAATGCACTCATACATAAAATGTGAGGGACTGAGATGAAAAACAGAGTGAAGAAAAAAGAAAAGCCTATTTCAGCTCCTGTATTATTCACAGAGAAGAGACTATGAGATGGAGATGCTGCCTTTTCCTCTGTGGTGATGCAGAGCACTCTGTCAAGTGACACAGAAGGTGATAGGTAAGATATCCCAGTGTATTGCTCAGCTGCACAGATGATACCCATCTGGGTCTTACCTTTTAATAGCTCAACCTTTTATTCCAAGGCAAGGCGAGTTATCACACTGCCTGTTCCACTGACAGCACTGGTTTACAATTGCACTCAATTTCTTATCAGAAATACTGTGCTAGTATCATATTATCTAAGCCAAGTCCTCTTTAGGCATGAGCTGTTTTCATTATGCTTCAGATCCTTGTTGATGCAAATCACAACCACCCTGAACTAAGGAAGAAGGCAGCAGATGAGTCTAGCAGGTCTTAACAACAAGCTACAGGGCTTTCACTTGACTAAAGGTGTGGCTCCTTGGGTCTCAGGTATGAAAGCATGAGTAAACAATGAGAAAAGATATTTGGTGGAAAAATATGAACTTGACCCTAGCATCCACTGACAGACACTTGGATAAGTGAGAAAGAGCAACTGAAATGTATCTCCCACCAACATGCAGTCTCGCTGGTGCTAAACTAAACAGTGAAGGTAAAGCACTGATGCCAGGACTATGCCTTACTGAAAATATGTTAAATCTTTATTACAGCTTTCATTGTTTTTCCTTTCTGGCACAGTTCAATCCTGGCTGATCTATACTATAAAAAACTCTTGTCTCTTTAGCTTTACCATTTATGAAAGATGAAACACCACTTGTATTCATCTTCCCTGTAAAAGATCTATCACATGTATACTTTTAATTAATACATGTGAGCCCTTTTTCATGTGTTGTGTTTATTTTTTCATAAACTTGTCACTACATTGTTCACACTACATGTGCCTATCAACTCAGTTCACTTGCCTGATCATCAAAACATGTTTGGTTGTAAGATTTAGGGTAAGGCCAATACATTAGAGCTATAACAGATGCTCTCTCTTAAACCCTCTCCCTTCCCAAAAGGGAAAGTGAATAAGAGAGACAGAGACTTATGGATTAGAAAAGAAAGCTAGAATAGCTTTAATGAAAATAATAATAATGAAATGGACTATATACATTATATAGAAAACCAGTATTGAACCCAACTCCCCTGATGGGAATAATTGTGCCACAGTCACAACGGATGCTGTGGAGCAGGCACTGGGAAAGTCTCAGGCTGGACTCAGTGCAGATGGGAACCAGATTCAGGAGCTGAATTTTGGAACAGATGAACTGGGATTGAAGGCAGAATGGACAGAGTCCTCTGCAGATGCTGATATCCAATCAAGGATGTTTAGGACAATATCCAATCAAAGACAGAGATGTGGCTAATCACAGTTCCAGATGTGGACAATCACGTATTCAACAGCTTCTAGTTACCTCCTTGATAGTAGCTGCTAGATTTTTCTGGGATAGCTATGTAGATGAGTGACAACTGAACTATGAAGAACTATCACAGTGTATCCTGTTTTTCTGCTATTTCAAAAACACTCAAAAAGCAGAAAATCTTCAGTGTCTGCTTCCTGTTAATAAAAACAGTTGTAAACATTTTTCTTAGTGCACTTCAGGACAAGGACATGAGTGTTCCCAGTGCCAGTGAAGTTTCCATGCTTTGAAGCACAAGCTTGTCATGCAGAGGCTACACCAGCTTAGTTTTGGCTTTTGCATTCACAGCAAGCTGGCTCTTGAAAAAAGCTTTTGGTTTACTGGCTGCATGTTAACTTCAAAAAGCATGTTCACATGACAAGGACACTCACTGAGAGAGACAAACTATTGCATAATCTTCTGCCTGGTTCCATCACTTCTCTGCCCAAGCAAGACAATGTACACGTAAAAATCCTGCCAACAAGGTGTTTAAAATCTCCCTTCTCCATTGGTTGGACAACTAACCCCCTATGATAAAAAATCATGGAAAGACCCTTTTCTAGAGTACTAGGAAAATCTGTAGTGATTATCCTTTACAGTTCATGAAGCCTTGGCAATGAACCACCTCATCTTCAAGTTTCAAGTCTAAAACGTGTCATAAAAGTCCCATTTTCTTTTCACTGTCTGGAGAGTGCAGGATGACTATTCCACCTATGGATACATACATAAAAACCCCAATATGTAAAAATCACATATTCATAGAATAAGTTCATTTGCAAGGGAGCTCCAGAGGTCATCTAGTTCAGCCCCCTGATCAAAGCAGCTCAGATCACCCAGAGCTGTGTCCAGTCAAATACTGATAACCCCAAGGATGGATGTGGCACAAACTCTTGGCAACCTGTTCCAGTATTTGAACACTCTCATGATAAAAAAATGTTTCTGATATCATCATTTCCTACTTTTCAATGTGTTCACTACAGATGTCTAAAATCAGCTTGAGATATGAGCCCTAATGCATTTAACAGGTTAGTCTTTTACAGTATTGTGTTTGTGCTCACTTTATTTGAAGGTTTTTGAAGCACGCAAAGATTTTTTCAAATCTGTGTTAATGAGAGATGTGTTCCGAGCATTAGCAAGACAGGGAGTTAGGAAAGTACCATACTCAGTATATTTGGAAAAGGCAAGTAATAAAAATCCCTCCCTCAGATGCAAAGTATAGAAATGAAGTGACTCCTTGATAAGACAGCCAGGTTTTAGCTTTCTGCTCAAAATCTAAGAATAAGGAAATAAAAGCAAGATCAAATAGAAAGCCCATCTTTCATTTGGAGGAGGCCCACTGATAACTGAAAAGACTAAGTAAAGGGAAATCAGAGATGTTACTGTGAGAACTAAGGGAAATTAAATTTAAATCTAAGAAATGAGAGCCTCAGGAATGAAAGCTGCCCAGCAAAATCTATGCATTTGTCATAGACAAAGCTCATCTGCCTGCTTATAATTCAGGAATGATCAGTGTATTGTTATCAGTATAGCATAATTTGAATAATAAATTTTGGTGGAGACCATCATTTGCACGTCCTGTTTGGTTAGAAGGGCATCATAACAGCTGTTTTTCTCACCAAAAGCAGCTGGCTGCTGATATTATTTTTCAATTAATGATGCTATAATATGAATAGATTACTGCATGTAGACATGAAAACAATGACAATTAGTGAAAGAAATTAAGCAATGTAACAAAGTAGGTTTTGGTTTCCATTTAATTGGAGGGTAGGGAAAGTCAGAGATGCAATAAAGCCCTTCTGGACACAGAAAAATTTGTATGCTGAAGGCTCTCAAAATAATCCAAGACAGGCTGGGTGAATGGATCTAGAAAAACTGAGAATTAGGAATGTGGAGCAGAGCAGAGCATAGTTTGGAGAGATAATAACTTGTCAGAATGCCTAAAAACTTCCAAGAAAAAAAAAAACACAATAGAAAGTTCCCCAAACTGGAAACAGAGAAGTGTTATAAACAACAGTAAAACATTCAACTATTCTTAAGAATATTTACAGAACACAGCACATTTTATAGTCAGATTAAACCAATCATTATATAAATAGTTTTGACATTTATATTTTTACCAAGGTGATTCATACAATGTTTTTAAATGTCAGCAAGGATATAATCTTTCCAAAAAGTTATAGTTTGACTTACTGGGAAGTACAGAAGAAGTGATCCAAAAAGAATGGTTTCCAGCAGCACCAGACCTGAAGCCCTGATACTCTGGAAGACAAAAACCAAGAAAAATATATAAAAATTAAATTCTCTCTGTATGCCAGTTGATGCTGGGTTCTTTGAAGAAGGCACTTTCACTTCTGACAGTGTAACACTTCCACAGTCATGCTTATTAAAGCAGAGTATTAAGCTATCTGTCATATCCACACACTCCACAGTCTTTAATTCACAGGCCAATTAAAACACTTGTCTTTTACAAAATTAAATTTTAAAAAATTACTCTTTCCTATGTTCAACACACATTACCTGGGTATGTCTTGAAACTGCTCAAATTGCTCTCAAATGAGAAGAATTATGGAACATGGGAATTACAGATATGAATGTAACTGTAAAATTTATTCTGCACTATTCAAATTTCAAGAAGTCCTTCAAACATTTTGACGTTTAATATTAATGACTTGGCATCTATAATATGTGTGAATAATCTTCAATTTCACTGAATAAAGAGTGTGCTTGTAGACTGAAAGTGCCTTTATTTTTCCTGAAGTTTTGTACAAAGAAGATTTAAATTTAACTTGTCAGGATTGTAAAATATCATGCCATTTGCTCACTAATTCTAATGGGGTCTCTGCATCACAGTCTTCTTACATTTTAAAATAATCTAAAAAAACCTTTCTTTTTTCATTCTCATCACAAAATCCTCT
This sequence comes from Ceyx melanurus, assembly GCA_024611195.1. Lineage (NCBI taxonomy): Eukaryota > Metazoa > Chordata > Aves > Coraciiformes > Alcedinidae > Ceyx > Ceyx melanurus. Next base: position 8,021 of record JANHGL010045238.1, on the reverse strand, counting down.
CACTGGTTGGAATCAACGGTTATTGGAGTTCCCACAATGCAAGGTATTTGTTTCAAGTACCATATTAAAGTGGGGTTTTTTTGGTTTATTTCTCTATTATGATGTTGGGTAAAGTGTAAACACAGCCCCATTTACAAAAAGCTGGAAAACTGATAACTGAAATACCAGTGTCAGCTTTTTTTTATGCTCAAGTGAGCCCACATCAAAAACAACTATGTATTTCAACTATGTACTACAATTACAAATACATCAAATTCAACAATGTACTTCAGAAAACTTATTTCTCTCACTTGGATAGATGGGCAGCATCACCCACCAGTCTGCTAATGTAAAGATGGTCCAGCACCCCTGTACTGCATTTCCCTGTCACAGCCCTGCCTCACTTCATCTAGGATGCTCCAGAGAGACACTTACAAAGCATATGTATCAGTAGACAAAAAAATAGCCCAAAACACATTGATCCTGTATTTGTGAGACACTTGTTTGTTATAAGCATCCCTAAACTATAAACAAAGCCCTGAAGGGATGACATTATGTTTTATGGCTGCTATAATACATACCTATGTTTAAGCATTCAGATGCATTCAACTTTTTCAAATGGCACTAGAAAAATCAATACATATAGACCAACTTTTCAAAACAGCTTCTTCAGACACTTCTGTTCTGATCTAATGTAACACCAACAAGCTGAAAGTCAATGTTTGGATGCCAGTTATTAAGTCATTAAATGGAACACTTCCAGGTTATTTAAATTAAGAAATGACCAGACTCCCAATTATTTTATAGCTTAAATGTTTGAAGCTATGGATTATGCACAGTACTGTGACATGTATAATAGCACAAATATTTTTATAAACTATAAATGGCAGTATGAGTTATTTCACACTTCTAATGAACACATAAATTTAGAGCAAGATGCAAATTTTGTGTGCAGTAGAGGAGAAAAAGAAAAGCTTAGAAAGTTTAAAAAAGGTTTAAATCTGCTTCTAATAACACAAATTCACACTTTGGGATGTCAAGTTCCCAGAACTTCATAATAAATTTTTAAAAGCACCATAGGACAACGTCCACAAGATTCCTTTTGTGGCCCTCACTGTGCCATGGTTGGGAACCCCACACATTTTGATAATATTTTTCTTCACATTTTTGTAAGATAAGGGCACTTTACTCATTGGGAATGAATGCAGAGGGTTACTGCCCAGTACTCACAACTGATCAATATTCACTGAACTCTCTTTTTTGAAAAGTATTGTTTTATACAACACATCTATATATGACAGAATGGCCGAGAGAGTAGCTAAAGTGCCTATCATATGGGGAAGATGGACATCATCTAAAAAATGCTGGTCTTCAACTGCTGCATGAACAGCCTTTTCTAAACAAGTCTTTTGCATCCTGACCAGTCTTTTCTTACCAAGCTTTTTTTCCGGGCAGCATAATCATAAGATAACCTGCAGGGGCAAAGGACTTCAGCATTTCCAGTTCTTCTTCCAAAAAAATTATTTAACTCATTATTTTCTTCTCACTTGCATTTGGGTAGGAACCATCCTCTGTGAATTCTGCCTATGCACTTCTTTTTCCTGCCCTAAAACAAGTGTGGATTACTGAGTATTGGAATTCTCCCAAACTACATTTTTGAAACACTAATAATTATTTTTTTCTACTGCAAAGAGAAAGAAGTTTTTTATTTAAAAAAAAAAGTTACGAGAAAGCTTTTGCTTTAGAAAAAAACCAAACGTATACTGATTTATGATAATTTTTTTTTTCTTCCACTAACCCCAAGAAGTAAGGTACAGTAAACAGTCAACAGCAAATAGCCAAACAGAAGATAAAACTAAAGCAGGATGATTATAAATTAATCTAAAAACAAATAAAAGAATGGAAACAAATGATAACTCAAAGCCTCCATCAACTGGTGTCCACCTATGTTATCTGCACAATTCAAACTCTCCAATGGAATTCACAGAAATGAGGGCATTTTAGGATAGAGCCCTGAAAATTGCAGGCAGTGGGATTTTTCTTCCACTTGCATATAACATTTGCTCAATTTCTTTTTCTGTTCCTTAACAGCTGCTTGGTTTTTTTGCATCTGCCTTGCTTGTTGGCATTTATTTTGGTTTCTGCTTATTTATTTCTCGGGCTGTTCATCTTGTGTACAGTTTGTTTATTGCCACTCTGTCTGTGTGCTCATTTCCCTTTTGGGGTTTTATTTCTATGTTTACTTATTTGTGTCAGTAAAACTCTCCTTTCTGGTTTTCCCTGTCTCACTTAATGGTTACACATTGCTGACACATAAGTGATATCACAATGTATTCTGCTTCTAGCTTCATACTAATTTTCATACTTAGCTACCTCTACCATACATTTTCCACATTCTCTAGGTTTGTTTCCTTTTTTAATTAACCAAGACTTAGTTAAAAAATGATTATTAGTAGTAATATAAGTCAAGAGGAAAAATAATTACTGAAGTAGGTGTCAGCTTTATCCAACTTCCATCTAGAAACAGTGGAATCAAAAGAAAGCAAGTAAACCAGTATGGTAAATATTACACTAAAGGTCAAGACTAGATACATAATGGTTTCTACCAACTTCTTCATCCTGAGGCAGAGATTTTTTTAGACAGTATCTACCATCCTTCAGTTCTACAGTGAACAATAAAGCAAATCTGAGGCAATTGTCAGCTATGAGAGTTTCAAGTGAACTGTGATCATGTGTTTCATAGGATGCTATCAAAAGCACCAGGTGTCACAGTGCAAGATGGGTTTAGGTATGTGGTAGCAAATTGAAATGATGAAGTAGTGTGAGGATACTGAACATAGAGGCCCCTGTTTGGTGGGCTAAGGAGCTTCTGAATCCCCTGGGTGCTACACCTACACAGAAAGATCAGCATATTGGAACAGTAAAATGGCTTGCATCTGTATATGTCTGAAGCATAAAATTGGGATCTCATTCTTTATTCTTGATTACCTTCAGCTACTTCATAAGGAAACTGACAAAACAAGAGGGTAGCTCCTCTGAAATGGTGACTCCAAGAGCTGAGGAGCAATCATGCACAGTTCAACTCTTAGATGTCACTGAAGAAGAATGGGTAAAGCCAAATCACATTCATGTCACAACACTTCAAAAGCAGGATTTCTGTGTTACTGCACTTTTTGGGTTGCTCCTGAAGTCTTTTCCAAGGTAGGAAGGAGCTATTCATCAGCTCTGTGCATGATATTGGCTCTCAACTGAAAGCTTTACTGTAGATTGCCTGTAGAATTAATAAGGGGGTGAGTTCCTAGGTAGCACAGGCCAAGTAGCCTTCACCTTACTTTCTGTTCTCCCTACTAATTGACTTACTTGTGCACAGCTGCTTGACTAGTCTGCAAAAACATTGTTTTTGAAGGGCTGCTTTATGCCTTGGGATTTGCTCAGTCTTCATTCTATCCATATTATTTAGATGCCATTAGTAGTCTTTGAGATAAAGAGTTTTTCTTTATCCCTGGATCTCAGAAAGTAAAACCATTTCTGTGGCAAATCACATTAGTAAAGTCATACGTGCCTCTTGAGCACTGCTAAAGGGTCATAAATAAATGCTTAACAATTATTTGCATGGGGGAAATTAGAAGAAAATGTAGCCAGCCAAGCTACATCAAGTGTAACAAAACAAAGAATTAAGATGATGGATAAACAAGCATAGAAGAGACTGCCTTTCAATTCTCTGCGGCCCTGAGCCATCCAGGAAATACAACAGCATTAATTAGCATTGAATTTCTGAATATCATCACACAAAATCAGTGAAATGCGTGTCAAAGTATTTTCAGAGAGAAGAAAAAAAGAAGAAACTAAAACCCCAAACTAAAATTAGAATAATTCTGTATCTGCTGCATTGTATGTTATTGAATTAGCAGAACTGGAGACTTTTGGTGTCGGTCTGAGAAGACTGCAATTTCTCTAGGACCACAAACCACTATGTATTATATGAGCTTAGCACCATGGAAACCTAGTGAACAGGGAAAAGGTTGGCATATTTTCATTTTTTTTTCTTTCATAAAACAGTTCTGCAACTTCTAAAATAGAAAGAATGACCAAGTAAGGCTGTGATCTAAAGAAAATTTCCTCTTGCAGAGGTTGCTTGTAATAAGAACATGAGCTTGCCTCACACATAAACGAATTCTATGAGAAATTGATTTTGTCTTTGATCTCAACTTTGAATAGAACACATTCATACTTACTAAGGGCACCTACCACTCAATATTCAGCTAGAAAGCACAGACAGATGACACAATGGTACAGAAGCAAGGAAAGAGAGAACAGTTTGAGGTTTGCTCTGCTGTGATAAGCTGGTGTATTTGAAGCGTATTTGACTAAACTACTCTGCAAAACTGTCTCAAAACAAGTGAAACAAAAAGTTTTGCTGAAGGTAGATGTGATGGCAGTCTGCTCACTCTCCAGTGCTCCCAGGAGCAGCAGCTCTGGTGGGCCTTGTGGTGCAGGTCTGGCAGATCCATTCTACTCTACACATGAGGACACAGAAGATGTGTGAGAAGTTATTGGATTGTATTCCCAGATCTGGCTCTTACTTCTGCAAGTCCTTCCTGTTCAATTTCTTGTTCCCTGCTAGAGTCAGTGGTTTACTTCTAGCAAATCACAGAAGGAAGAGAAGATTTTGCCAAGTTGAAAATACTTGGGGCTGAAGTGGAACTGGTTGAAATGTTCTATTAACAGTTTCTTTTCTTACTAAAATATGCCTTCCCAGCAAACATTTTTTTTTCAGTATGACTATATGATTTCTTTAATTTCCATGCCCTGTTTTTCTAAAGCCCATTGAACATTTTCCCTGCCTCTTATGCCATATCACTTTTCCCAACTACAAACACTTCATTACCTTTCTCGGTCAAGAAGCTGTGTAGAAAAACTGAAAGGCTAATAAACTTTATTTCACTTGAACTTTGCTTCTAAGAAATATAATATAGAATATCCTTCTTTCTGTACCTGAGGCAGAACCACAGTAAGCAAGCTGTTTGGCTCCTTTGTTAAGAGACAAAAGCCAGACCTGCCAGTTCCCAGACAACCACCAACATTAAGAAAGGCAGAAAAGAGTGGAAGTGAATTCATTGTGGTGGTTTTCTTAATGCTGTTCACACCTGGATGAGGACTACCAGGGACAGAAAAGAAACTGGAAGGAGTCACCTGAAGTCTCAGTCTGGTACCCTGGAATGGTGCTGTTGTAGTCTTTTATTTTCTTTATAATAAATTCAGCCATCAGTAGCCCACCTGTAGTCACATACTTTGTCAGAAGATGTCATGTGGAGAGCAGGGGATGCTCCCCAAAAGCCTCTACCAAGCATGAGGAAACTATGAAGGGAACGAGGGGTGTTGGGTGAAAAATATAACAAGCTGAGGACGATGGAGGCTGGTGTTGACACTTCTGCATCAAAGAAATGGCGTCAGCAGGGAAAGAAAAGCTCATGTGGGAGTTCAAAGCCCAACAGGTACAGCTCGTGTACGATGTCAACAGGGAGATGCAATGAGGGCAATGCAAAGTAGGAGGACAGAAAATCATTTGCAGCATCATTTTTTAATAGGTAGGAGCAGGTGATGACTGCATTTGCCAAGGCCAGCTGACAGGACGTTGCAATAGTCAAGACAAAAGATAACAAGCTGAGACAAGGATTTTGGGTCTGTGGACTGGCAGGAAACATGTATTAAAAGGGAACTCAGAAGGAGTTCAGTAAGGCTTAGACATAGCCAGAGGCAAAGTGAGCTCCAGAGTCCAAAATTATGTTAGATAACAAGCAGGTTGCTACAGTAACTAAGGAAGCAGTAGCTGAGCTGTCTTAGAGGGAAGCAGAAGATCAAGGTTTCTTTTCAGCTACGTTGATATTGATGAGAATATGTCAGAGAAAAATGTCAAGATTTTATTCCAGACAGAGGAAAGCATGGCTGGGACAGGGAAGACAGAAAGCAGTCCAACTGTGTTCACAGCATGAAGTCCTAAAGAGAAGCTGACGGCATAAGGCTGCTGCTTTTGAGCTATAAACTTCCAACTCTAGCCTAAAGAAATGAAGAAAAGAATGAAGGGTAGGCATATGTTTTCATCTAAATGATCTCTGCTCGGCTTCCACCACCTACACCCAAAAAAACACATAAAAACCAGCACAAAGTTTCTCTGAGGTTTCAATGATTAAATAAAAGTTTTACAAACAAACAAAAAAAAGTGTACCCTAAAAAATGCAAGAGTTTTCCTAGAATGTTTCCAATACTGTTTATTTCTGCTATGTATAAGCTCATTATTTTTTCCCCCCTGCTATAGTTTATCTTCCCAGTTTCTTTATTTAAGCTATTTCTATTCTAAAATTTTCTCTCATCTTTAAATGTGCTTCTGTAGTACAAAAAGAGTGTGGCACTGGAACAGGCTGCCCAGTGAGGTAGGTGGTGGAAGCTCCATCTCTGGAGACTTTCAAAAGCCACCTGGACTTGTTCCTGTGTGACCTACTCTGGGTGATCCTGCTCTGGCAAGGGACTTGGACTAGATGATCTTTAGAGGTCCCTTCTGACCCCTACCATTCTGTGATTCTCCTCAGTTATGCTGATTTTTAGTATCAAAATGATGTCCAGACACTGGCATACTGGAATACATCCCAGCTGCATTAAAAAACACATTTCAATCTCCAAATCTCAACTGCCTATGCCTACAAGGTTACTTGTCTCTGGTGAGAGCTATCTTCCTGGACACCACCCCACACTGAAAGTGCACTATCAGCTCCATTTATTTGAACTTTAGGTCTCTCTGTTGCAGAGTTTTGTGGAGTATTAGCAAAACAGAAGATGACAACAATTCATAGACTGAAAAATCTTAAACAGCAAGAATTTCTTAACCTTTTAAGAAAGTGAAGACCAGGAATCAGTGTCAATGCTGAAGTGAAGCAAATGTGTCACAGTCCACAGCTGGTTCACATCACTTTGAAAGCAGCATAAACCATGTATGTTCTAGAGATGTGCCCTAATTCTGCGCAATTCAACTTTGTAGAGACAAGTACTAGTTTAATATAAAGATATATAGAGAAGATGTAGCTTTGGAATCCTTAGAGGAACTCTAGAGTACTGATGAAAAGTCATTTTGAAGACCTAGCTTGTCCATCAGGAGTAGATTGTCTAGTACACACTGTAAACAGCCTTTCTGTGCTTCCTGCTGCCCTGCTCGTCTCATTAGCTGTTCTTCAGGAGACTGAACTGAAACCAACCAACATATTTTATCTCTAGATCTTTCATTTACTTCACTCTTCAGATTTTCCTTAGGCCTAAAGTGCCTGTAGTGGAACTAGGTTTATTTCTTTTAGTCACAAGCACTTATTTCCTTAACCCACGTTTTAATGCAAACACGTACAGGTGGGAAACTTCTGAAGAGAATGCCAAACCACCTTGTGAACACAGGCAATACTCCCCTTGCACACCCATGCCCACCAATGCCTGCTGTCTTTGGGAACTCCAGCAGTCAGTATGACATCTCCAATTCTCCACTCCTGCCTGCAGGCCAACAGCCCCACCACAATGAACACATATCTTTTCAATATGGCACTTGGCAATTATTTGAGAATTTAAGAAGTACAGCATCCCTAAAGGCTTCTCTTATCTGCACAGAAAAATGGGAAAGGACATGTTATGAGTTCATTGCTATGAATAAAGGCAATGAGAATTCCACTAACACCACAACAGTTTTGAAAACACCACCACCAATGTCTTTAAAGCTGCACACCTCAAGGCTACAATAAACTTCCCTGAGAAATCATAAGAAACTAGGTTCTCACTGTATGATATGATAAAGAAAGGGTGTAGAAAGCACTGCACACAATGTGTATGTGCCGAGTGAACTGTCAGGTATGCCCACCAGCACAGCCTGTAAAGCAGCTGCTCCATCTGCACAAGATCTTTCCCTTCTATCAAGTTTCCACTTCAGCTGAAATGTCAGAAATTGGTGCCTAGGGAGAAAAAAAGCAGAATGTGCATGGAAGATGAAAGGTATCCAGGCATAAGAGCCA